>JASCZI010272134.1:33752-46891 GCA_036250425.1 Stylosanthes scabra
CTTCTATATCATTAACTAAATCTATCTTCCTTCGTACTTACTACCCTGTTCGTACAACTTATCATTAAAATCCATGCTTAATTAATTCAACATTATCAAAAACTAAAAGCATTCTTTGTTCATATGCTCACATAGGGTTTATGGCTTTGTAAAAAGGTTAAAACTTCCATTGAGTCCTCTTCGGTTAATTTCTCCTTCTTTATACAATTCATTCTATTTCCATTGCAACAAAAATAGGCCTGTAGATCCTTTCTTTTTGAGGTGTACACGTGTCAAAAGTTAAACTATATGCGATGTGCATAGTGCAAGATGTCCCTTTGACACTGGCAAGTGCCAACTGTTAGCATGGAAATGGTTGATTTTACTGAAAGTGTGGCATGTTGCAAGTTTTGTTGCTTCGGAAAGCGGGAAAAAGAAGAAAGAAAAAAAAAATTTGAATCATAATACTGTGCATTGGTTTGGCCAAGTGTTGATTAAGAAGAAGACATGGTCCTTTTTGGGTTCTCCCACTCTCACTCTCTCTCTCTTTCCTTCCAACTACGTAGGACTTTTACTAGGGTGGTGTCCTATGTTCTGTGACTAATCCCACGAAATTCGTGCCCCTTCAACATTTTGCATCCAACAGTTCATAAAAACCCATCGACACACTTCAATAATAATACCACTGGACAAATGCTACTTCATTACATTACATCGCATGTATGTCCTTTGCTACCTGACAAACACATCCATTGGATTTGTAATGTTATGTCACACACACAAACAGAAATAATATGATATATAAAACCAAAACATGTTGTACCTTTTAGGTACTTTATTTGCATTTATTTGTAGAAAATAAACATCTTTATATAAAGTAATGACTGAAACACTTACTAAAATAATAACATTAGTGTTAGCATAAATCTTTATTTAGAAAAGAAAAATGAGTGTATGGAAATTTAGGGCTGGAAATGAGTCTAGTTCGAGCTCTGAGTCAAGCTAGCTCATGAGCCAGTTCGAACTCGACTCATTAACGACTTGATAACTTAAGCTTGTGAACTGGTAAGTCAAGCTTGAGTTTGAGTTTGGGTAAGCCCAACTCATTAGCTCATGAACCAGCTCGAATATATATAAATACTTATTTATTTATTAAATTATTAATTTATACATAATATTCAAATATAAAGTATTAATCATTTATTATATAAAGGTGATATTTTATATATGTGAAAATATTTATAATCAATAATTAGTTAACCAATATTAGCCAAACTAAAAATAAAGATAAAATAATAATTACATATTATATTTATGTTATTTGAGCCATCTCGTGAACTTGAGCTAGCTCGTGAGCTTTTAATAGTCGAGCTTGAGCTTAAAAAATATGTTCAATTATTAATGAGTTGAGTCGTGAGTCAAGCTCAATTTCTATGAGCCGAACTTGAGCTTGGACTAGTTCAACTCAGCTTGGCTCACTTCCTGAAAATTAAAACGTGTTCTCTAATGTGAGGACAAAACACGTTAAAAATTTAAAATAAAAAAAAAATTGAGAGGGAGAGGGGGGACTTTGATTGATGTATATTATTATCTGAGCACCCTATAACTTTAAGCTCAATAATGTCAGCTTCCTTGAAGGGTCTGGATCAATCAAATTAGACGCAATCTCTCTCACTTCCCTTGGCTTTAAAGGGGTTTGGGTAGCAAGCAATAGCATCATTGGAAATTGAATGTGCCATCTTGATTTGGCTCTAGTGAGTCATCCCATATATTCTTCAGTTCTTATTGCACATAAATCTGCACTCATCTTCACCACCCCCTTTATTGAATTTGGTAAAATCCGAAAGCGTATGTAGAAAGCGGAAACAAAAATGTTGCTGATTTGGTTCGCTCCAATACTGGTAGTACTAAAAAGCAAGAAGCAAAATATAGGATGTGTTTATTTTTTTTAAGGAATTTGTGTCTCCTCTTGTTATGGTAAAGATTGGTGAAAATGGCAATAAGTGGAACCATTATTGTTTGGAGGGAATCGTAGGAGCTATAAGCCTATATATATATTTGGCGATGTTAGGGGGTAGTGAATAGTTACGATACTATTATTATGGCAACATGAGGTGTGAACCATAGCTATTTTATGTAGAGAAATAAGTAAAAGAGTATGGCATGTGGGACCTGTACGTATTCAGATAAAGATAGGATAAGATACCCACACTAAAGTGTATATTTTCTTTCTTTAAGGCGTGGGATTGAAGGGTTTGGGACTGGCTAAGTTGGAATGGACAGCTGTCTACTTCCAAATAAAACAACAACAACAATAACAATGTGATTTCCCGCTCAAAGAGATTGGTTACGTGGATCCAGCGACATCATTCAATTTTGTTAGGTATCATATTTATAGAAAAATTATTTATATATAAATTTTGTTTGATTACTTCATTAATGATTTTTTTGGATATTTCTCTATTTTCACTTTTTATTTATTTTCCATCTTATCCATCATTCTAACTAGGTATTCTGTCAGTCTTTTTTTTATGTGTCCAAATCACCTGAGATGTAATTTTATAATTTTTTTAACAACAAATGCTATTTCAATTCTTTCTCTTTTATATTTTCATTCCTTATTATATCTAATCTCGTATGTCCATTCATCCATTTACTTTGAAATAAAAAATTGAGTAATATTATAAAAATAATAATATAAAATTATTATATTTAATTTAATAATTATAATTTATAAATTTATAACAAATAATATTAATCATTTATTTTAACAATAATTAATAAAAAATACAAACAAAAATATTTGAACTATTTTAGCTGTTTTTCCCCCCTAAGCATTAAGGTAGTGACTCACAAGACAAGAATAGTAATGAGTGACCATCGGTTGCTCCTTCTAATAGTTTCTAAAATACATTTTAGGGCAAGCAAAGTTAATGATCTATATTGATTATATTAGACTACACAACCTAAAAGATTGAATTCATGCTAACAAATGTCTCAACCAAAAACATTTATTAAGGTTACTTATATTAGAAATGTTTTTTTCTTAAATTATTGATTTCTTTTATTTTTTATTTACTACAATATTAATATATAAATCATAGTGACACAACAATAAAAAAATATAATGTTACAGAAGATAAATAGTTAAGATGTTGGTATATGAAAGCATTTTAGATGTTATGTAATTTACAATAATCTATTAATTTTAATCGTTTATATATATTAAGATTATTTTATAATTGAAATCTATACTTAACATCATTATGATTATTGAAAACCTCGGATCATTTGAAATGCTTCGGTTGGTATATATCTAAACTTAAAGCAAATTTTTTTATTTTAAGTATCATCATCACAAAGAAATTATTGCTATAAAACAAGTGATAAAAGGAAAACTGAAGTGTAAGTTAGTGTTTTGTCTGATCTGATCTTAAGGCCTTATTCATAAATGTGCAATGGTGTATATATATACATAATTGAGTTTTGTTGGTTAGCCTGGCGTCACTTTTGTTTGATATTTACACATGAGAAATGGCTGTGACCACAGCAAACATGCCAACAAATAATTGATACTTAATAGTATATATATCGTACATTTTCATGGAAGAAATAATAATAATAATAATAATAATAATAATAATAATAATTATTATTATTATTATTATTATTATTATTATTATTATTTATTAAAAGTTTAAAACTATCAGTACTTATACGACTATGGATCATTTCTAAAACTAATTTAATTTCCTATAATTTTATTATTGAAGCAATGTGATCACTTATTTTCATTCAATTCAAATATTTTCATTCATATTGATGTTTTACATTTTTTCTATTTTATATTAATTCAATAACAAAAATCTTTTTATTCTCTTCTACAATTCACTCATCTGCACTTAGCTGCCAGTAACTAGCTAGTACTAATATTACTGTAAGGTGGAGCAGTGCTTTCATTCCAATTTAATTTATTCATACACCATCTTATTATTATATGGTACAAACGTACAGTAAAAGGGTCTTTCCATGCCTTTTGCAGACTTTCTTTTTATTATGATATGGTACCAAAGAGTCTATTTAAAATTTTTCCATAAATAAGATCTATGTGAAAAAAAATTGGTACCTAATTTCTTCATCAATACTATTAATTCAATGCACTTGGAATTGTTTGTTTATTTGATAATTTATTAATTTCACATATCATGAAAAACATTAACTGGATGAATTATTAACTCTTTTATTTTTTTGCTAATAATGCAGTGATATTTTTACATTATGGCAGTGTGTAAGTGTAACAATGATTTATTTTCCCATTCAAATAATCAGATATACATATACAAAATAAAAAAATAATAAAAGAATCTAAAGTTACGTTTTTACGATTTGTAAAATTATTCCTAAAAAATATACAAACTATTTTAATAAATAATTTTATTATTTCTTGTAATTCACAAAACCTAAACACATGCCAAATGTTGCAAAATATCAACTGAGATAATATATATGAATATGATGTAAGATTAAAAAAAATGTTTAATTTATATATAAATCTATCAAAGCATAATTTATTCCACAAGCATGCTATTCCTCCTACCGTGCATTTTATCATGATTTAATTCTGAAAATAAAGTGCTTTAAAAAAAAAGAATACATTAAAAAGTGAATTAAAATTATCACTTAATAAATATATTACCATAAAAAATAAAAAAAAATTTAAGGTTTTTGGATTAGCAATTTACTATTAAGTCATTATTATATGAAAAAATATACTAACTAATAAACATGTCAGCCAATAAAAAATAAAACATTAATAATTAGTATTGATAGAACATTCATAATAAAATCATAAAATATTTAAAACTTAAAATAATTAACAGATAATTAACTTTGTATTTTTTAAAATAAAATATTTAAAATTTTAAAAAATAAAACATTTAATTTAAATTAATAGTTAATATTAAGTAAATTTTTATTCACTGCTTACGTTATTGTAATTAAAAATAGTAAGGTGTGTAGTTTCTATATTTTATCTTTTATTTTGGTGCCTTAAGTTGAGACGTGTTGGTGCTTTTTCTTTTGTGTGATGTGTGATTTTGGCAAGTGATGTGTATAGGTCAAATCAATGTGTCCTTAGAATATATAGGGAGCAGCTATTCTCGTGCTTCAACAAGTGGATTCATATCAGCCTTTGAATTTCTTCTTCTTCTTCTTTATTTTTCCCATGCACCTTCCTCCTTCTAACTGAGAAATAAATAAAGGCATAGATGAACAGGTTTTTAGTTTGTAAATATAATAATAAAGCTGGTTTCGTACATATATCGGGCTTGGAGCAAACTACAGAAAATGGTTAAGGTTTCTGATTCTTTTGATTATTATTGCCTGAAACGTTTAAGCATTAAAAAATTCTTTAAATATTACATAAATATTCCCTAAATTGAAACCCTAATTTGCTAGGGTTACGAGCAAACCCTAATTAGAAGGCTCAAAGGTCTGACAACAATATTGAATCCTGATTCTGGTAAAGAATGTGTAAGATGCTAAGATATATATAGACAGAAATAATTAATAGAAAGAGAGAAAAAACCGAGAACATGACATCTCCTGAAAAAGAATGGAGGCTGGTGGTCCACCCAATTCAACTACCATAATACCTTATTACGGATATAAAAATTAAAATAAGAAATTTTAATTTAAAACTAAAATGATATATAAGTACTAGCTAGAAATATATAGGTATCTGAGAGAAAATGACATAATAAATTCTAAACAAGTGTCGTTATTATCAGCTCAAATAAATAAATATCACATAGATTATAGATTAATTAATTGTTGAAAAATATGGAGCTATTTTTATCAAAGACAACGATGTAACATTGATCCATAACACTTGTCGCGTCTCCGCATGTTCTATATTCTGTTTCTCGTTTTGTCATCCCATCATTATATTTTTCCCAATAATTATTTCAAGGAATTAAATTTCAACTATTAAATTATTAGTACTTCTTAAGCCGGTTGCTATTATAATTTATATGACAATATTTTGGTTATCTAATGTTTTCTCTAATTTAAAAGATCATATCATATATACTTCAGATAAGTAAGAAAATGAAAAGTTAATTAAGGTAAAAGTAGGGTTACTTGTTACGGTTATGTGTGTGGGTGCCCCATATTTTCAACGGAATTGGCATGTTGATGCACGCGGGTGTCACGTGTGATTTGACTACTCACACAAACTGCTTCAAAATATCAACTATCAAGTGTCAACCAACCAAACATACCGCCAAACAGTACAGTTTTACAACACTATTCCCTTTCAACTTCAATTTAAGTATTTAGAATATCATATTTTAATTCAATTTTTACTATGATTTTCTTTTATTGAAATTTAAAATGTATAAAATGATATTAGATAAAATATAATTTTTAAAAATATTAACTTACATTAGATAAAAAAAAGTTTATTAATTCCCTAAAAAAATTCCAATTAAACTCTTTATGATAGTAAAGGTGGACACATTATTACGTCTAACTTAATTTATAGTGTATAAAAAAAAAATTTAATTTATAGTGTAAAATTTAATAGAGATTTAGGATTTAGGGTTTATAATTTTAAAAAAAATTATTCTTTTGGAATATTTCTTTGTTAGGGTTTATTGTAAATTAAAAATAGTTAATGAAATTAAAATCATATAGAACATCATAAGATAACGAATGTTTTATTGATGTATATTAAAGGTAAATAATCCAACGAAAATGATGGATGAGAATAATTAGAAAATTTAATATATTTAATTAAATTACTTAATGTAATATTAATTAATATTATTTTATGGATAATCATATCAATAGGTTATAATGAAAGTATATTCATGGAAAAATGTTCTTGTATCAAAAGAACAATTAAAATATCAAGTTTAAATAATTAAAATATTAATATTTAGTATATTAAATATATCAAATTTTCTAACCATTTTAAACGTATATTTTTGTTTTAGCCATGATTATAGGTTTGGATTGAAACGATGATGGTGGTAATAATCAAGGGAAGTACTTGAGCAATTAAATAAAAGAAGAAAAGAGGTACGACCCGTGGATATTAAAATTAATCAATAAAATAAATTATTAATGTGTAATATATATTAAATATAAAATATTTATATAATTTAATATATTTTTACTATATATTTTATATTTTAATATATATTACATATTAATAGCCACTAGTTCCTTCGTCATTACTTTATTAAGATTATAAATACGAGCAATACTAATATCATCACCTACTCATAATATACTACAAGTATTTATAATTTTTACCTCAGTATTATATTGTTGAATATGTTTGCGGATCAAGTATATTTTTTTAGAGCTAGGAGGAGTAATTTCCGATTCCGAAACTACTTGGATTCAAGGATTTTAATAAAGCGCTTGCCCGAAAATGAGTTGGCCCAATATTGGGAGAGTACATAATGAATGAAATGAATGAATAATAAGGAAGCAAGGGATATAAGAAGAAGCAAGTAGAAGTAGAAGTAGTAACTAGTAAACATAATTGTATGAGGAGGCCCTACTAATAAGTACTTGCACTCTTTACTCTACACTCCTATATTAAATTAAAGGCGGGGGTGTGCTTCAACCCTCTTCCTCTTCTTTGAGAACACAATGGAGGAGGTTTGGAAGGACATCAACCTTTCTTCTTTGAACAGACCCTCCTCCTCCACCTCTTCCTCCGCCGCCTTCATCTTCCAAGACTTCCTCGCTCGCCCCTTCACCATTAACACCACCACTACTCCCGATCCTCCTCCTCCTCCTTCTCCCTCACCCTCTCCTGCACCCCCGCAATCACTCACTGCTCTCAGCCTCGGTTCTCATCATCGCCATATTAACGGCAATCCTCATTTCCATCATCATCATCATCCTCCTCCACCACCACCTACCTCCACTACCAAGCTACCTTACCCTTCTTCACCATTATTTGTCGATACCCTGCCTTGCTCTTCCTCTCTCCCCCCCTGCTTCCCCGCCATCACTAAGAGGTTCCCTGAACCCTCCTCTTCTGATTCCGCCCCCACCCTCGACCGCCGCAACAAGCGCATGATCAAGAATCGTGAATCCGCTGCCCGATCACGCGCTCGAAAGCAGGAAAAGATTCCTTCTTTCTCCAAATGCATACATGTTTAGGGTTTAGTGTTGTTTTCTCTTCAAGTCTTCATTTTTGTTATGTTTGTTTATTTCAGGCATATACGAACGAGTTACAGCTTAAAGTGGATCACTTGCTTGAAGAAAATGCAAGACTCAAGAGGCAGCAACAACAGGCATCTACATTTATATCAAATTTCTCTTAACATTTTTATTTCTTTGATTATCTCTTCTTTAATGCTCATACTACTATCTATTTTAAGTTATATCTGAGAATAAATGAAAAAAAGCGTATCACTCAAGTCATTTTACATATTTTAAAATTACTTTATTATAAATGTTCATTAATAACTTGTCTAATAATTTCTGATAATATATTTCATAATTATTGTACTAAGTTGATGTTGGTATTGTATGCAGCTATGTGAAGCAGCGGCGACTCAGCAAAAGAAGAAGAGCACTCTATACCGAACATTTACGGCACCGTTTTGATTTTTGAGTATCTATTTATATTTTGAGTGTGCCACTACTGCTTCAATGCAATTTTCTTTACTCCAATTATTATCTATTAAAAAGAAAATTGGTGATGATGTAACAATGCATCGTCTTATGTTTATTTCTGGGATATTGGTGGCCGTAACTCTTCCACGTTCAAATCTGTTCTGACTTCTGACCATGAGATTTAATTCAAGCCAAAAGGAAATTGAATTAAATCAATATCAATATCTAATCTAATCTAATGTAATATAAGGAAATTAATGGTAATGTGTATGCATGAGGGGAACAAGTGTTGCTTTTATCATTCCTCTTTTGTTGGGACATCTACCACCAACTTTGATGGCCTTCTTTGTTCTGTTTTTGGCATTTTTCCCCTGCTTTTGGCGTTTTCCAATTTTGCAATTTTGTGGGAGCTGCACCACGTTTTATTTACATCTTTTTTATCTTTAGTTATAAATGTGATTAATAAGAGCGGACATTAAATTTGTGTTTCATACCATACAAACGTAATTAATCATTTTTTTTTTTGTTTGAAAGTGTACGTTGCTATATGAGTAAATGTGAAAAGTATATCAGTTAAATGTCAAGAAAATATTGGAGATGTTATTTTTTATTATATGCTTTATAAATAGTTAAATATCATTAAGAAATCACATATTAATATAGGAAATATATTCTTGTGTATTTATGTATTTTATCTTTTTCATAATAATTAATTTCTTCTATAAAATAATTTTATATTATTGTAGGGAGTGATTGGTAAATAAAATGTTTATTATGGTTACACAATAAATCAAAGATATAAATGTTATAAGGTTTTTTTTTTTTTTGGGTAAACATGTTATAAGCATTTTGATTGTTTCTTTTCCAATCATTTAACATGTTATAAGCAGGGTGGCTACCTTAATTATGAGTTTATGACAGTAATGCAAGGGCCTAAGGGGTTACTTTGCCAAACTTTTCGATATTTCAAATGCTGGTTAATTACTAACAAATTTATTATCTTATCCACATTTGTTAATTAATTGATGTGGACAACTTGTGAATAGAATACATAAAAAATAGTTTGTTTAAATTAAAAGAATTTATTTATATTGTGTTATAAAAATATATGTTAAAATTATAAATTAAAAAATTAAAAATATTCATATAGTCATCATGTGTTTTTTTTTTAAAATAATAGAGAGCACATCTAAACTGAATCCTTATTAAAATAATAATAGTACTACGTTTTGGCAAACAAGGTTAGCTTTTTCATATCTCAGTCATTTCTTATCTCTTTAATATTCGTGTGTAGTGTAATGTCTTTTACATAAAAGTTCATGGCTTTTCCAGTTTTCATAATGATGTGATTTCTCATTTTTTGTCACTACGCCCATGGCTCCATGTGATATTTGACTTTTATTTCCTTTAATTTCATAGTAAACATATTTGTTTATTTGATATTTGATGCTAATCATGTTATGATTATTATTATTATTCTTCATGTGATGTTAATATGACTTTATTAGGCTCGACAACTAACGACCAACTTCGCTGGATTGCAATTACTTCCTAGTTATTAAAATAATGGCGTATTTGTTTTTTTTTTTATTTTTTGCAATAGTTGATTCATAGCTAATGTTACCTCACATACAAGTCACTAGTTTTAATAACTTATTCCTGGGCACAGTTTACAGAGTTAGTTATACAATTAATTCAATTAGTTATTAGACAGTTAGGTGTTTATGATCTGATGTTAGTAGTCTACATGACAAAGAGTTTGTCATGCAATCTGCATGACATCTAACATCAGATAATAAACACTTAACTGCGCAATAACTAATTGAACTAGTTGTATAACTAACTCAATTAATTCTGCTAACTTTGCCTAGGAAATAAGTTATTAAAACCAGTAATTTGTATGTCAGTTAATATTAAAAAAATCCATTTAATATAAAAAGCGATTTATAAATGGTAAATTTTATAATTAAATAGGGTAAACTTAGTGTGTTTTTATACATACATGCATTGACAAATAGCGATCATTACATTACAAATTAGGATGATTAAAAAAAAAGTAAAGAAGAAAATAGAAATGATGATAAAACCAATTGACAAATAAAAAGTAATTTAAGTGAGGTTATTGTGATGTGAAGGCAAACGTAGACAATTAACCACTCCATATGTGAGGACAGTGAGGTTACTTTCGTGATTGATGACTTAACTATTTGAAGGTACTACAACCATTCTAATACAATTTAGGACTATATGCATGCATGCTTCACAATTTTATTTTCAATGTATAAATTTGTTTAAAAAAACATAAAAGTACAAAGTTTCAAGCGATGTTGACTATGGTGAAGATTTGAGATTTCGGTTAGTGATAATTCTAGGAATTGATCATTTTATATTAATATGGATATGGATTTGTGTGGTCAAACGTTTGTTCTTATTAATTCGGCCAACCCTTTGATTATGTTGATAAATAATTAATACGTTATATAGCGATTTCATATGAAGTTATTTGTTAATATTATTATAAAGTATTAAATTTCATAAGAAGTTAATTATACGTGAATTTTCATTATATATATGTTTTCAAATTTATTTTAAAATGATTTTAGAAAAATAAAAATAATGTAGTTTAAGTGACGATGGACTTTGTTCATGAATTTCATTTTTCCAAAGACAAATTCTCCAGACATTTTATGAAACTTCCAAAACTTTTCAAAGTCTCTCTTTTTGTCTTTCCTCAAATTGAGAGTTTTGCATCAGATTTTAATTTAATTAATATTCCAATCTACGGTATATTAAATTATTCTTAAAAGGGACAAAAAAAGCTTTTTTAAAAAGTAATATTTCTCTTTATTTTATTAGCTATCCTAGTTAAACTCCGTAGAGGTTTGAGGCTTTGCAACACTTAGCGAGCATTTGATTACTGATACTCGAATTGAAACTGAGAGATTGAGACTCAGAATTTTAGTATATTTTTAGTACCTCGGATTATGAGGGATTGAGAGGCTGATGATTGAGACTGAAACTTTAATAATATTTTTTTATTTAAATATTCTCAATCAACATTAAAGTTTTTAATACTAACCTTTATTTTTGCTTTATCAACTTAATTTAATATCTATCCTTCAACCTCTATCTCTAATTAATTTTAAAGCAAACACAATATACAAATCTATTTCAGTCTTAGTTTTTCAATCTCAGCACCCCAATTTTAGTCTCCCAGTTTTAGTCTCTTCTAAACTCAAGTTAGCAAGTTTCAATATACAGTAAAAGCATCACGCTCCACTCTTTCTTGCGCTGTGGGCCCAGACCTGGGCCTATGGGCCATGTGGAATCATAGGATTCAGCTTATTTCTGTTGTTTCTCTGCGGGCCTTTTGTATTTGCTATTTTGATTCTCTGGTTTTTGTAGAATTTTGTTAAAATAGTTTAGATATATTACTACTTTATTTACTAGTGACTATGATTATATTGAAATTTAAAGTAATGCTCTTTTTCAATTATTTAATGGCGTTTTTTAATTTAATTTTTTTAAGGTGTCATTAAAATACAAAAAAGTGTGAATTTATTTTAACAACACTTCGTACTAGAATCTGTCTCTTTATATCTATGTTTTACATATTTTCAATGTACACAGCTTTTATTTTTATCATATATTCCGTAAAAATGGTTAACTTTGAATGTATATATATATATATAACATAATTGTAGTCATTGATTCCGAGTACAATAGGTGAGCGTGAGTTTTTTGGGGTCAGCTGAATGTGATTTATCATTTATCATACAACATAAAACAACCCCACTAGTATGTGTCGATATTCTCTGCGCAAAAAGGCTAAATCATGAAATTGTTTGGTTGAAAATAATGTTTATTAAAAGTTTCACATCGCTTGGTGTAAGAAGTGTGGGTAGGCCTTTATGTTATAAATAGGGGTTTTAGTTACGAGTTTTAATTGTACCAAGTCAATACACATTGTATGACTTTTAAATTCCTTCTTTTATTTTAGAATTTTCTTTTGTAAGAGTGTAGAGGGTGTAGTCATTGTAACAGTGTGGGGTGCTTGGTGTCGGAGTAGAAAATATTATGATGTATGGTGTAATCCTTGTTCCATAATATTTTCTTGGTTGTCGTTTGGCAACGGCCGTGGTTTTTTCCCTATTTTTGGGTTTCCACGTTAATTCTCTTGTGTTGTGATTGTGTCATTGTTCTTTCCTTCTTCTCTATTTTAATTCTCCATGGGGCATGGCCGCGGTGCCCAACAAGTGGTATCAGAGCTATGGTTCGGTTCTCTGTGGTTGCAGCTTTGTCTGATCTTCCACATCAGAAAAGAATCTTATCCTGTAGTGTTGGAGAATTGTTCGTGGTGGCTTGTGTTGGTTATTGCTGTGTTGTTGCAATGGTATCTTTTTCAAGCGCTGTGAAGTTTGATATAGAGAAATTCGATGGAAGGATGGTCTTTGACTTGTGGCAAGTTCAAGTCAAGGATGTATTGATACAATCTGGGATACACAAGGTGCGGAAGG
>JASCZI010272134.1:46901-60005 GCA_036250425.1 Stylosanthes scabra
TGACAAAAGGCTCCAAAGTCGCTGACGTAGCCTCTCTGGTTGAGAGATATGATGATATCCTCTGAAATCTGGAGAGATATATCCTTTGGGTAGGTCCGCACTACCATGGAAGAGGATGTGCTGTTAGCGGGTCACAATTACACATGGGCATTGGTTGGCGGTTGATGCAAGTTGTGTGATGGTGGAGTTATATCGATGGCTGAGGTACTTCCAAGGAAAGCCAACATGGAAGCAACACCATAAAGTCTCAGAAAGGTTTGTTCGACATGTGCCGAAGAAATTCTTAGAATTAGTTAATTCTAAGTGGATATACTTTTTTATGGTGGAGTGTGATAGCTATTGAGTTATGATTGTCTGGTATTGATAATGTTATTATTTTCAATCAAGGTGGAGATTGTTGGGTTTGGTTGAAAATAATGTTTATTAAAAGTCCACATCGCTTGGTGTAAGAAGTGTGTGTGAGCCTTTATGTTATAAATAGGGGCTTTAGTTAAGAGTTTTAATTGTACCAAGTCAATACACATTGTATGACTTTTAAATTTTTTCTTCTACTTTAGAATTTTCTCTTGTAAGAGTATAGAGGGTGTAGTCATTGTAACAGTGTGGGGTGCTTACTTTAGAGTTTTCTCTTGTAAGTGTAGAGGGTGTAGTCATTATAACAGTGTGGGATGCTTGGTGCCGGAATAGAAAATATTGTGATGTATGGTGTAATCCTTGTTCCATAATATTTTCTTGGTTGTCGTTTGGCAACGGCTTTTTTTTCCTGTTTTTGGGTTTCCACGTTAATTCTCTTGTGTTGTGATTGTGTCATTGTTCTTTCCTTCTTCTCTATTTTAATTCTCCATGAGGCACGATCGCGATGCCCAACACTTAAGACTAAGAAAGAATCATTTGTGCTGTGTTCTGTTCTGTGAATACATGGTATCCCAGGTATGGCATTCTCCTCGGAATAGAATACTGTCATCCTTTTGTTGGATTACTTTTGCTATATAGATTTGCACATGATAGTATGATGCCATATTCTCCAACATCTTTCATTAGGAGAATTCTAAATGGCACCCCAAAAAAAGTTCATTCGAACATAACATCAAATCTTGAAGAATAAAAAGACAAGTGATATGTTTTAAGTATTCATAATATTTATATAAAGACTAAATGAAATAGAACATCAAATCCGTTGTCGTCCAGCGGTCAGGATGTCTGGCTTTCACCCAGGAGACCCGGGTTCGATTCCCGGCAACGGAATTTTTTAGTTTTTACTCCTTTTTTTTTTTGGTTTAAAAGGCCGGCCTAAATGCTAATAATTTTGGGAGATTGGGTTAATCATCAATACTATTGGGACAAAATCATATGGGATAGTTTTCTTTTCATTCACCTATATATTGGGGTAATGGGGGTGGACAACCCAATAACAATAATATTAATGATTCATTGGGCTTCATAACTCATAAGGGAAGATAAACATAGTCAGGAGTGAGGACCGTTTAAAAAAAAATAATCAAGAATTAGATAGTTGCCTCCGGAAAATGATGTCTCATCTTATTGATATAACATTCACTTTACCTATTTGTTTAGACACTTGTGTTTATCTTTCCAACCATCTACCAGAGGAGGGACGATTAAGTTCTTGCAAAGACGATAAAGTATGGGTTTGGATATTAAATTAAATCGATTATCCGAATCATAGATACTAAATCGCACCAAGAGATTCTTGGGATGTTAATTTATGAACATTTCATATTGGTATTCAATTATGATATCCGTTTTGTGTAATTCTTTATCAAATATTAGGGGAAAGAATTAATTACATTGTTCATTTTTCACCTTTCATAAAAACCAGGATCATAAGCCTTGAAGCACCAAAAAAAAAAGAAGCATAAAAATGGAAAAAACAAAGCAAGGGCTATGCTTATATGGACACTTGCACAGATTCCCTACGGTAAAAAATTTTACACACAGACTACATACCAGCTATATGGAAAGAAGAAAACCATATCAACATCTCTTCGGTGAAAATCTCAGCGTGGTGGTGCGATCTCTCCTCGCTGCCACCTCCCATAGAGAACCGGCAGAGGGGACAGGTTTTGTGGCGACCTTTGAGCCATCTATTCACACAAATCTTGTGGAACTTGTGCAGGCAAGGAAGGACTCGAATTTCGTCTTCATCCTTTAACCTCGACAAGCATACACAGCACCAAGCAGCCTCACCATTATTCTCCCGGATGAGTTCATTGGATGAAGATGCTGCTGCAGATTCAGATGATAGGAAGTAACATAGAGAGATATTGTATGGTCCCTCTTTTAGACCAATTAAATTGAACACAATTGAAACCAAGTTGTTGAGATTATTCATCTCTGGTTTATAATTGATGGGCATGCATCTCTATTAGGTCCTTAATAAGTAAGAACTAGAGTTTGCAAATAATAGGTCAAGTTATCAGAAATAATAATTTTTCCTATATAGTCTGTGGTTTGGTTGTTTTGCTTGTTTTGAAAGGGTGGTTAGATAAAGGAGTGTGTCACACCAACACAGAGTGTTACACTCGACCTAGATATTAAGATAGATACCTCATTGGCTTGCTTCTAGAGTGAACAATACTATAAACTACAGGATCTCTAACTGTTGTAGAAACTTTCTACACTACCATGCATACAAATTATGTCACTTTTTTTTGTTTATTTCATTTCTCATTGAGACTTGGGGAGAATAATACTATAAACTACCGCAACCTACCTTGCTATGTGCTTGATTAAAATTTTTACCATATTTGTTTTATTCGTCAATTCCTTCTTTACCTAATTGCTTTCGAGAGAATAAAACTATACTATGGAACTCCTAACCCCTGAATGGTAGTAACATTATAACATTTTAATCATTAAAAAAGGAAATCTTCATTGAAGATCTCTTTTTTCTTGTTTTACCGTTAATGGTGTTCTTGTTATTTTTCATTAAGTGGAGATGGAAATCCAAAAAAGTAACATCGTCTTATCAAAACCTACTAGTGTTGAAAACCCTCAATGTCAATAATAATAATAATAATAATAATAACCTATTTAATCCAGCAACCTCACACTTTTATAATAAACATTGTTTTGACACTGATTCTCTTTTTTTGTAAACTGTTAAAAATAATTTAAATACACAATTAGTTAGTAACAATCGTATTTTTATTTAAGTGTCAAGAGTGTTTGATATATGAATATTATTTTTCTAAGAGATCATAATCTGCAATTTAGACCGTCTAAATTGTTATGACAAAAAGATTTCAAAATGGTATTGGGTGCTGCACCTCAAAGCATTCCAGAGAAAACTAGCTAGCTTTGGGTTCGAGTAGCATTTGAATTTCACCCCTAAGTCCCTAATCAGTAATCACAACTCATTCACTTATTCTTCAACATCAGTCGATTTGGACCTTCAAGTTAGTTTCACCCAAGCTTCATCCTGGTCATGGGGTCTAGGAACCTATATTAGGGTGTATATGCGACTTGTTCAAATCATAGACTAAGACAAATGGGGAAAAGATTTCCAGTATATTATCGATGTATCAATGAATATTCACCTCTTTGGTTCACTATCTTAACTTTTTAAAAATCTATAAAACTAATAAATGTATAATACAAAAAAATATCTATGTATTTATGGTTTCTTGGTTGGTAGAAATCCAATAATCTCAATTTACAATTTACACACATTATTGTTATGATTATTATTATACACTCAAAAAAGCTACTTGAATTATTTGGCTTTTGAACAGTTATGTTGGTTCGTATTCCCTTTGTGTATAACACGCTAAAAAGGAAGATGGAAAGTATCTATTCAGCATAGAAGGGTTTTCTCTTGACCAACTTGTTATTGAGGATCAGACACCTACCTCTCACCTATAGAATTAAAGCAGCATAGCATATGCCGTACAGATAAGAAAAATCTCACAATTATGCCAATTTCTCACATCAGCTTAGACAAAACAGGGAATTTGGTTTTGTAGTTTGTTTAAGCAACGATGAATGACGGTTAATAAGGAAAGCGAAACCAAAACCGATAGAAATTGAGAGGAATATGTTGAGGGTTTAATGGAAGTCTAAAAATGTTAGGAAGGTTGTTGTTAGGTAACAAGAGACAAATATTGCACCAGATCTCATGGCTTCATATTCATGTTCAAGTAAAGCTATCTTGTATATTAATCTTTTAATAGTTTATTCTTACTTCCTGCCTTTTTCTTTTCTTTTCTTTTCTTTATTCTTCAAGTTTCAATGACTCCCAATGGAAGCCATAGTTCAAAGCTCTACGGTGTTACATATATTTCACACAATTAAATAATGCAGTTAAAGAGAGTGAAATCAAGTAGCTCTAATTTCAAAGGACATTATTGTAATTTAATGAGGAACTGAAATAAGGAACATACAGCAGGGTCACAATTAAAGGAAGAGACGCTGAAATCTCTTACAGTTCATCTTCTTAGGAACTTCTTCCTTGATTCATCGCAGAGGAATTACCATCATTGACATCTTGTTCTTCTTGGAGTATCTTGCCATCTTGTGGAACCAAGCAAGGGATCCCATTTTTCATCTGAAAACACAAAAATAAATGAATAAATAAAAGGGAGCACAAATGGTTGAGAAAGGAAAGGGGAAGTAGAGGAGAACTGACAGGAAAGGAAACGGCAATGGCGTCACTGATTAGGGTTTTAGTTTCGTCGCAGTACCGCAACGGATTCTTCGACAGAGGACACACCAGAACCTCCCACAGACCCTTCCCCACTCGACTCATCACCTCTTCGCTTATTCTTCTTTCCGTTCCTCTCTCTCTCTCTCTCTCGGTATCGTTTTGATCTTTCATGTTTTTTTTTTGGCTACGAAAACAAGAAAATGTTACGACTGTTCATTATTGTAGTTTTTGTGGGCCCAATGACTAATCTTTTTATTGGGCTTTTCTACCAAAAACGCTTCCTGTCAGTGTCAGACCGAACGATTCCCAGAATTCATGTAATCATGTAGAGTTTTTGCCATGTCAGCATAAAAAAATAGCGAAAGTCCAAAAAAAAGAATAAAAATAGGCCTTCAGACAAAAAAAATTGAAAAACAAAAAACCCAAATTGTATTAAAAATTAAACCGAAAATTTTATTTTCATAGAAAGAAAAAAAAAAATGGAGGCAAGTTAGGCGCAGCGTTTTACATGGGCAGCCAAAATGCATTGCTCTGCTAAGCTGAAGAGCTGAACCCTCTTCTTCAGTTCTTCCTGTTGTGGCCGCGAGCTTAGGCATGTTCGTCAATGGCGATTGAATGGTTAAACTGTCCATCCCAACCTCCAAATGAATGGCCAGGGTCCCATCTCGACAACTTCAACTTCTCCGATACACTCTTTTCCCCCACCCAACCACCACTCTTTCTCCATCTTCATCATTCTCCATTTCCTCATCTTTTGCCCCCGACACAAACACTAGCACACCCACACTCTCTCCCTTCAACGCCTTCCAATCGATCCTCCAGAGCACGTGCCACACCACCGGCCACCTCCTTCAAATCCAGGCACTCCTCACCACCACCGCCCTCTTACGGAACCCTCACATTGCACGCACTCTTCTGAGCCGCGCCTCACTCCTCTGCGACGTCGCTTACACCCTTCTCATCTTCCATCACTTTAACAACACCTTAGATACCTTCTGTGTCAACACCGTCATCCAGGCTTATTCTAACAGCCACCTTCCTCATCAAAGTCTTGCTTTTTTCTTTCATTCTTTGCACAGCGGTTTCTTTCCCAACAGCTACACCTTTGTGCCCCTCTTTGGTTCCTGTGCCAAGATGGGTTGCCTTCAATCTGGGAGGAAGTGCCACGGTCAAGCCCTCAAGAATGGGGTTGATGGGCTGCTACCCGTTCAGAACTCTTTGATTCACATGTATGGGTGCTGTGGTGATGTTGGAATTGCTAGGGTTGTGTTTGACACCATGTTGAGTAGGGATTTGGTTTCGTGGAACTCGATCATTGATGGATATGTCACAATCGGTGAATTGAATGCTGCATACGCACTGTTTGATGAAATGCCCGAGAGGAATTTGATTACCTGGAATGTTATGATTGCTGGGCATTTGAAGGCTAGGAACCCTGGCTTTGCCTTGAAGTTGTTCCGGGAGATGGGTAGGTTAGGATTGAAGGGTAATGCTAGGACTATGGTCTCTGTGGTTACAGCTTGTGGCCGGTCAGCTAGACTCAAGGAAGGAAGATCAGTTCACGCGAGCATCATCAGGACGTTAGCAAGATCAAGCTTGATTATTGATACGGCTTTGATCGACATGTACTGCAAATGCAGGAGGGTGGATGTAGCACATGTAGTGTTTGAGAGGATGGCAAACAGGAATTTGGTTTCCTGGAACGCGATGATCTTGGGGCACTGCGTTCGTGGCAATCCCGAAGATGGACTAACCCTATTTGATTTAATGGTTGGTATGGGAAAGATGAAGAATGAAGTTGAGCTTGATAATGTTATAAGTACAGATAGAAGTCTAGCCAGGTTACTCCCTGATGAAGTAACCTTTATCGGCATCCTGTGTGCCTGTGCTCGTGCAGAGAAGTTAACTGAGGGCAGGCTTTACTTCAAGCAAATGACTGATGTGTTCAATGTGAAGCCCAATTTCGCTCACTTATGGTGCATGGCAAATCTTCTGGCAAACGTAGGGCTAGTTGACGAGGCGGAAGAATGCCTGAAGAGCATCATAAAATTTGATGGGGATATGTCATACGAGTCATTGCTATGGGCAGGTTTGCTTGGTTTATGCCATTTCAAAGGAGACGTGTACTTGGGTGAGCGAATTGCAAAACTTTTGATTGACATGGATCCAAAGAACCTTGCCTGTTACCAGTTCCTCCTTGTCATTTATGCTGTGGCTGATCAACAGGAAAATGTTTCCATGGTGAAAAATCTAGTGAAGGATAGGCTAGGGGTAATACCTGGAAGCACGCTTGTCGACTTGAAAAATATTGTTCACAGTTTCAAGGTGTCAAACAGGCGGAGAGAAGGAATTGAAATAGTTGATAAGATGATGGATGAACTAGCTCGTAGATTAAGGTTGGAAATTTCTGATTCAGGCCAGCCCTTGGTAGACCAAAGAGAAAATATTAGCTAGGATGATGATGATGATAGATAAAGCAAACCGTTTGAAAAAGTAGCGGTTTATTTCACTTTTTTCTTAGCTCCTTGATTCTTTTTGAGATTTTACATAGGTGTTAGTTTCTCTTGCTTTGGTTCTTTTGCCCCAGGGCACTACAGCATGCCCCTCCCAGCAGTGCATTTCTCTTTGGGCGTGCACTTGAACACTTACAGATAATTCCAATTTTGGATTGAGATACTTTTATTTATAACTCGATATTGTTATCTGGTCAAGCACGGCATCAATGCTGCCTTCTTTCTCTTCCTATATCGATTTTGTTTCTCCTACGCTTACAGGAGGATTTATTAATGAAATGGATTACCTAGTGATGTTACAAGTACGAATTTATTCAATTTGGGACACACCGACTTATTTGACCGAATTCCAGATATCAACCATGTGATGTTGTTCTTGCCAAGGTAGGAGATGAAATATGGTTATGTTTAGAAATTCTGTAGATGATTGATTGTTATCAAATGCAGTGGCAAGGGAGTAAACGTGCCTTCTTTAACTCCTCAGCGTTGAAAAATACAATGTGACTATCTAGAATTAATGAACAATACAATGGAAGGATCCCTTCGTAAGTTAATACCATTCCATTCGTTTCTTTACTCATAAACACAAATTCACTAGCCACTCGGCTTTTATCCTTCCAAACACACTGCAAATATAATAATATTGCCCTGGTCCCCCTCACCACGAAAGAAACAACAAAGTGACAAAGTATGGTAAATGAGTTGGGGAACAGAAAGAGATCAATCTTTTTAAAAATACCAATGAAACCTGCAAAATAATTAAAATAAAAGATTCGCTTCATCTGATATAATAGAAATTATTTGGATCCACTTGACATTAAAAACATTAGAAGATTTAATATCACATTACTGCAGAGTGATGCTTAAACATGCAGCTACCGCATTGGCATAGCTGATCAAACAAAAAGGCCTTTGATATTACTTTACTATTGATGTTTAGATGTTGGCAACGATATTGAATTATCATATTTCGATGTTTGGATGCTAGCAATTATTGAATTATCAATAAGCAAAATCAACGAGAATCCACCAATTCACTTAACCATATTCAACTATTTACTTACATTCAAAACATACCCTAAGGTTCATTAAGGAAGATAGGTCTTATCCGTTAACATAGTCAACATGAATAGTCAGAGTGATGATAGAAGGCAAACAACTATAAGCATAGGATAAATGCACATGGCAGATCGTTGGTAAGCAAAATAAAAGCATAGCATAGATCTTTGATTGAAAGATGTTAAAAAGATTAACAAAATCATTCAAATGCCCATTGGTTTTCCCGGCGAACTTCCTCCTCTTCCTCCGGAGTGAAATCGTTCTTGATGTTGAAGGTCTTGCGGATTTCCTCAGGAGTCTTTCCCTTGATCATGTCTGCCACAGTCTGGCATGTGAGGTCCAGCAGGCTCTTGATGTTCAAGTAGTTCGCGGCCTGAAATCAACCAATGTCACAACACAATGCAATTGCAAAAATTAAAACACCAAAAAACAGAACAAATTGGCAAGCAATGTAGACATAATCAAGAAATTGATGAAGCAAAAAATGCAATAGCATAGAGCAGTTCTGTTTGTGAATACAAGCTACCAAATACTTCAAGAATCTATCTATATAGAAATTGATGAAACAACCATTAATGCATTACAAATTTAGGATTATTGCATACATATGCTTCAATACAACTTCAACACCTAGGTGTATATTTTGAATCCAAAATTCAACAAAGGAAATCAATCTTTTAGGTTCAGCTATTCAGTCAAATACAGCCACAATTATATATAAACACAAGCTATGTCCTCAAATTCTACAAGATAAGTAATTTGGCGAACCCTAATACCCTATTCAGCTCAGAATACCACACAAAAAGAACATTCAATATCTCAACAAACTCTCATACCAGAGCATACACAATGTTCAACAACACATCGCCGATCATAACAAGTAAAATTCGCAAAGTAAAACAACAACGACACGAACAAGAACAAGACAATTCCAAAAATCGCAAACCAGAAAAACCTAAAATAATCATAACCGCTGCACCACCACAAAAAGATACAAGTCAATAAATCGAGACAACGGAAAAAACAAAACCAAAGAAATCATCATGACAAAACAAAAATTAAAGAAAGAATAAAGAAATAGAACGGACCAGGATGAGATCGAAGAGGGTGGCCTGGTCAACCTTGACGAAATCTGCGTCCCAGGTCTTGAGCTCTTCCTCGTTGGGCTTTTCTTCGGCGTTTGCAGCCTCGACGTGTTTCTTGCAGTACTCGATGACCTTCGCAAGGATCTTGCTGGTGACGTTGGGGAGAGGGATGCCGCTGTCGGCGCAATCGTCCTCGACCATGTGCTTGATCGTCTGCGATTCCAGCGCCACCGCCTCGTCGACCTCGAAGGCCTCTCCGTCGGAGCTCTTGAGCGTGATCTTCCTCGTCGACGACATGATTCAAATGTTAGCAGAGATTTTTCCTCTTGCGATTCCCCTTTCACTGTGAAAAAAGGTAAAATCCCTAACCCTAGCTTTTCTTTTTATTTTGGTGTTGGAACCCTTATCTGTGATTCTTGATGAAAACCAGAGCGGGGGCTGAGCTTTCGTTTTATAGAGGGGGACTAGAAGCATCTATCTTGTGACGTTTGGGTTATCCAATGCATCATGCCCTCCTACGTGGCCAAATTTTTTAGTTTTATTTTTATCTTATATTTTTTTTAAAAAAAGAAAATATGGATATTTGATTTTCTTTTTCTTTTGAGAGATTTTTATTTTTAGAGATTAATTCTGGTTTTATTTTCTGTTGAAATCAAATTAAACATAGATAATAAAAAAAATTAAATTCAAATTTCAAATTTTTGCCTTAAATTTTGATATATGAATTATAAACTATTTTACATAATTATTTCATTACGTCTATTATTTTAAATTATTATTTACAGGCTAATTATAAAATACTAGCGGCTTTACAGGCACTATCATGCCTGTTAAGCCACTTTTTTTATTAATTTTTAGTTGATCATGTAATTATAAATTTAGTCAATGTATTATTCGCTTTTAAATATTTATTTATGTATTAATCAATTTTCGTCAAATTAATATATTAGCTACATTAAGTCTACTATTATATGATTAAATAAAAGCAAATTTCTCATAAAGAAACATGTTAAAATAACACATAATACATATCTGTCTATCATATTTCAAAATAGCATGCATAAAGTAAAAACCAATGGTCATAGTGTATTATTGGATCAAGAGAGTAATTATGGTTTTAATTACATGCTATCTTTTAAACAAAAAAAATATATATATATATTCACGTCAATGCTGTTCGGTTTCATCTTTGTGTTCTTCTTTTTTAAGTGGAAGCCCAAAATATGGATCTGAACGTGATGAAGCTTCTTTTTCCTTACAAACAATGGACAGAAGAAAATGGAAATATCGTTATTCCACTATTTTTGGCTGTGAGTGCTAAGAATAAAAAATAGGCAATTTTAAATTCGTTATTTAGAGATATATACCTAGTAAAAATCTTATGCAATTCATCATACATCACTTTATCCATAACTTCTCGAGCCTTGAAAAACTGTAAAACCATTTATTTGACATTTCACTCACACTTGTGAAGACATCTAAATATTTATAACAGAATTTATATTTCACTGAGAAGAAGAGTTATTACCTGCAGAATTGAGATATCTTGTTTTGCCTTGAATTCTCTATGAAGAGAAAAAATAAAGAGGAATCGATTCCATGAATTTAAATCATCATTTAAAATATCTATTTTGACATTACAGATCGTTGGTTATAAAGTTTAATTATAAATAACGACACATACATGCATTGTTGTTCTTTACGAACATGAGTCATTCGTTCAATTTTGAGTTTGTGGCTGAAAAATGGAAAATGTTAAATTTAGCATATGAGTGTATAATTAATAATAAAACTTCACGTGTATTATGTTAAAAATACCTAGATATATTATATTAGAAAGAATAAAAGATGATTTCGTTATCTTTTATTTCTGATGTCCAATATTTCTCTTTTTATCATCTTCCACAACTGTGTCTTGTCTGCTTTTACTGTACATCCCCAACCAATGCTGTAAATCCTAAGTGGATGTACCTGTTATAAAGATCAATCTTAATTAAACTTTAATAAATTAAAGTAGCACTCTAGTATCATCATAGCAAATTCACAGTAACTAATATTCAAAGAATAATTACTTTGTTGTCGATTGGTGTAGTTGTTGCAATTGATTGCTCATCCTTCCATGTACCCCATAGCTGCTGGAATTCATCTTCCTGTGATATACGCCACGTATTCGGTTTAACACTTAGCATCACAACTAAACTTTAAATCATATATTTATTTTTATTATATTATTAAAAGTATATATCAATTAAAAATATACTCGACAATATATATTTCAATAATATTTAACAAAATTTGTTCACAATTTTGTAAATTGTAGTTGAGATACCTGTTGGACGTAAGTGATGTTCGAGTTTCTTTCTCTTATCTCATGGCATATGTTGAGGAGTTCCTTTGAAATCAATTTATCTGTTAAAAAAAAGGTAAGTCGTTGGTAGTAAATATATTTTTTTTATTAGCGAACAAATCAACATAGAATTTAGAAGAATATTAATATGTCAAAATATTATTATAATCTATACGAATCACCATAGTAAATTTTTGGCATATTTTCTAAGCTCATGATTTACTTGCGGTGTAGGTAATAATATTTCTTTGAACACCACATTCTTTGTGTATTGTCCACTCTTCTCCTCTATTGTTCCCTCTCTTACTAATATTTTTGTGGTTGACCGGGAAACACTTCGAGATAGAGCAACGTACAATTGGCCATGGCTGAACACATGTTGAGGGAGATAAATCCATACTTTCGGAATGGTTTGCCCTTGGGACTTATTTATTGTTAATGCAAAACTCAGCCTTACAGGAAATTGCTTTCGGATAAGTACAAATGGCAATCCTGAATTATCAGTTGTTTTGTGTTTTATCCTTGGTAAGAAAGCTCTTTGTCCGGAGTGTTGGCCTGTTAAGATTTCCACATCTAACAGGTTTTGAAAAGTTCCCCGGCATAGTAGTCTTGTGCCATTACATAAGCCGGCTTTAGGGTCTATGTTTCTTAATAACATCAATGGTGCACCTTTTTTCACCTTCAAGGTATGGGGTGGCAATCCTCCCGTGGAGATCGAATTCAGATATTCTTGTTGATACAAATTATTTGTGTCTCCCTCCACCTCATCAAATGAAGATAAAATCCGTTCGTCTCCTGGAAATTGGTTGATAATGATATCATTGAGCTGGTATACATCATGATTTTTTGGTGTCAATATTGCTCTTTCCACCATGTAAGATGCATCCCATCCATGAGATTGCAAGTTTGGAAAGATTGCTTCTATTAATTTGTGTAATGATGTTTCACCTTCCCATGGTATTGACATGTCTGCTTGTATCTCTACCAAATCATCACGTACAGTAGGCTCAATGCCATCTCCAATGCGCATAAGGTATTCGGCAAACTCATGATCATTTTCAGATCGCATATTTTGTCGCAAGTGGAGAACCTTAGTGAATGGCCACAAATGAGATTTAACTATAGAAGCTGAAATCATTTGTGACTTATTTCCTTTCGGCACAACCGGTAGTACTTGGTGGAAATCTCCTCCCATCACCATTACCTTTCCTCCAAATGGATTGTCATTCCCCAATATATCTCGCAACGTGCGATCTAATGATTCCATAGAGTTTTTATTAGCCATTGGTGCTTCATCCCAAATTATTGCAGTAGTTTGCCTTATCAGATTTGCAAGATCAGATTGTTTGCTTATGTTGCAGAATGAAGATGGCTCTGCATTAATGGGAATCTTGAACCTAGAATGTGCTGTTCGACCACCAGGCAACAAAGTTG
>JASCZI010272135.1:0-15670 GCA_036250425.1 Stylosanthes scabra
TTGTGTTATTCATTATTCTTAGATATTTACGTTTCCGCAAAAATTATTCATTGTTGTTGAGATACTCAATTCACCCCCCTCTTGAGTATCCGTGCTACGTGACTAATAATATAGTACTGCAAGATCTCAGGTGATGCTTATGAAAGAGCTTCCAAATGTAGAGGAAGCAGTCCCTTTGATGCTGCAGCAAGAAAGGCAGTTGCTGAACCCAAAAAATAGTGAAGAAAGGGTTCTTTTGAGTGTTGCTAACAAGCTTGGCTCACAACAGAGTTATGCCTCTAAAGCCAAAGGCACAGGAGGTGGTAGAAATGGTAAAGGAAGAGGAAATGGAGGCAAGAATGCTTCCAAAATGTGTTCATATTGTGGCAAAACAGGCCATTTGGTGGATACATGCTACAAAAAGCATGGTTATCCCCAAAATTGGAAAGAAGGAAGAAAACAAGAGCAGGCTAACATCAACAACATCATCACCGATGAAGTTGAGAATGATGAAATCAGTAACACAATTTCATTGTATGAGGAAGATGGTGAAAGTGCCAATGCCGTGTTTACTCAAGAACAGAAGAAAGCCTTGTTTGCCCTTCTTCAACAAAATGGAGTGCAACCTCATCATAAGGTCAAACAGATTACAAAATCAGCCCCAGGTAAAACCATGATTTTAGCAATTGAAACTGACCAAAAAGGTTCCTGGGTCATTGACACAGGGGCTACCACACATGTTACTCATGATTTAAGTCTGTTTCATACCTTTAAACATATTAAGCCTATTAGAGTCAAGCTGCCAGATAATCATACTATGATGGCTTGCATTATAGGAACAGTCATAATTACTGACACACTTTACTTAACTGATGTCTTGTATCTTCCTGAATTCACATTCAATTTGCTTTCAGCGTCTCATTTGATTAACACTTTAGATTGTCAGTTTGTGATTAACAGATTTGGTTGTGAGATTCAGGATTATCAGACTCAGATAAAGATTGGTGCAGCTGAACTAAAAGATTGATTGTATACATTGGAATCAAAGGCTATTCCAAAACATCATACTTTTTACACAAACATTGATTTAGTAAGTTCTAGTAAGCAAGTTGACACCAATAGTGTTGATATCTCAATTAAAAGACTTTAATTACAGCTTATACTTCAACAGGTTGTGGGGATGAAGTTGAGAGGGAGGTGGCTACGAGATTGTGGGTGTTTGAGGGGTGATTATTGAGGCTTGTGGGTGTTGGTGGTTGTTGGATATGACAGTGGCGGTGGTGGTGGGTAAGAGGTTTGTGTGTTTCTAATGATGATTGAAGGACAAGGGGGAATGGGTAGCGGTAGTATGATGATGATGATCGATGATGGTTATTAAATAAGGGCAAAATCAGAAAAATAAAATTTGACTAACAGTTGACTGTTAAGAATTTAACTGTAAGAATAAAATTGAAACTTATTATAAACGTTAAGGGTAAAATTGAATCAAATTAAATGTTAGGGGTATTTTTTGAAAATTTTGAAAACGTTAGGGACAAAAAGTTTACTCTACCACCAAAATCAACCATCAAAATTAGCCATTATGTATAATACATATTGAAATATAAAATACATGTATAGTTTAACTTATTTTTAGCATGTATTTTGTATTTTAATGTGTATTATATACTGATGGCTAATTTTGGTGTATAAATAGAAGGTGAATGCTACAGTACCCCCTCTTTTTTCGAGAGTAATTTACCTTCTCTATCGTATTAGTTCATAATTATTATTTTAGAGTTTAATGTATAATCTTATTTAAATAAGAATTTTCTATGATATTTTGTGTTTTTTTTAAGAGATAAACAAATAATATAACATTTTCTTTTTTGTAATTCCCTGTCATATAAAAAGAATAAGTGATATAATATATTGTTTTTTTTTCATTCTATATGGTCATTTTAAATTAAATTTAATGAAAAATAGAAAGTAGATAAGTAGTGTTGTACATTCTGATTGTAAAAAAAATTATTTATTGAATTAATTATGAACTAATACGATAAAGAGGATAAATTACCCTTTAAAAAAGAGAGGGTACCGTAATATTCACCTAAATAGGATTGTTGTTAATTTAATGATAGTATGATAAAGAATTCAATATACTATCAAAAGAGAAGGAACTTTCAAATTTTTCTTTCTTTAAAACTTGATTGATAAAAAGAAAATCATTTGGAATGGGTAATGCTCAATGTGATACGATTATGTAATATGTAATTAGAAAATAATTGAGTAATTAGTTGTGAATGAGTATTAGTGAGTATGAGTTATGAGGTAAATAGTATAAATAGAAATGCTGTTGTTGTAATAGGTAAGAAAAGTAATGAATTGTTAATTGTGGAGTGCTCCCTAATTCTAAGGGGAATTGTCCTCGTTCTTCATTTACAGATTATACAATCATACTTTTCTTTCTTCTTCATTACTATTGTTGATTTTGGCACATTCTCTATACTCTGAGTTGTGGTTCTTATGCTTGTTTATCTGATACAATATGAGAAAATGTTGTTGTTCTTATTCTGTCATTTTTTCTTTGTGTTGCTTGAGCTGAACTATTGCAGCACGTTTAACACAATGTATTCCCCTTAGAAATACTTTTAATTCAACCAAATTAGTCCCTTTAAGTTGAGTTGGATTCAAATTGATCTTCTTTTCTTGAAAGCAATCAATTGCTCTGCTGATTGTAAGATTTAGGTTATTTTGTGCATACAAATGGTAATAATATCAAGTAGGTTTTAATTTTTTTTTTTATGAAAAAACAATATTTTATTCCAAATTAAGTAATTACACATTATTATAAGGATACGAGATTTATGTGTTTTGCTATATAAAAAAAACCTATAAAAAAGTAAAATTTTTTTCACGAAATACATTTTAAAATATTGAAATACAATTCAGTGTAAGAGAAAGAAAGAGAGAGAAAGAGATGAATGGTTGAAGAAATAAAAAAACTATGATTTCATCTCATAAGTCAAAAGTGACGGAAGTCTCAACCAAAGGAAAACTAAAATGAAAACTTCTAACCTTTACAAGCTAAACTATACAACTTATATACCTCACTTAACCACACTAGCTACTAGAGTAACTGACTAACTAACTTGAGTTTAGTTACATGAATATATTTAAAATCTAATAGCCCCCCTCAAGCTGGAGCATAGATATCAATCATGCCAAGCTTGGAACTTAAGTCATTGAAAAAGGCTGGTGCCAAGGCTTTAGTACAAATGTCTGCAAGCTGAGATTTGGATGTTATAGGCAGTAAATGGATGCTGTCGTCCTTGACCTTTTGACGAATTTTGTGGCAGTCAACTTCAATGTTCTTTATATATTCATGGAATGTTGGATTCTGGGCAATCTGAAGAGCTGATTTGTTGTCACAATATAGAAGTGTAGGCTGAATGGCTTGAATACGAAGATCCTAGAGAAGGTAGTTGATGGCAAGGATTTCACATGTAGTTGCAGCCATGGCATGGTATTCTGCCTCTGTGGGGCTGCGAGAGACCGTGTCTTGCTTCTTGGATTTCCATGAGACCAGAGAATTCCCAAGGTAAACACAATATCTAGTCACAGAACGTCTTGTGTTAGGGCAGGAAGCCCAATCAGAGTCACTAAACGCCTTCAATCTTAGCTCAGAATCTGCTGAGAAGAAAACCCCACGACCTGGCGCCTGCTTAAGATACCTGAGAATCCTAATGACAGCATCATAGTGAGACCTCATAAGAGCAGAAAGAAATTGACTAAGAGCAGTTACCGAATAAGCAATGTCTTGCCTAATGTTGGTAAGATAAAGGAGCCTCCCAACCAGTCTCTGATATGCTGAAATGTCTTCAAATGGTTGCCCATCATCTTTTCTAAGCTTCAAGGTCTGGCACATTGGGGTCGAGGTCGGTTTGCAAGCAAGTAATCCAGCATCATCTAATAACTCAAGGCAGTGCTTTCATTGACACATCATTATACCCTTTGAAGTTCTAGCAATTTCAAAGCCTAGAAAAAATTTCAGCTTCCCAAGATGCTTGATTTGGAACAAGTCATCAAGATGCTTATTTACAAACTTGATCTCAGCTTCATCATTTCCTGTCAAGACCATATCATCTACATATACTAACAAAGCAGTGAACAAACCATCTTTCTTTAGCTTTGTAAACAAGAAAGTATCATGGACAGATTGAATGTAATCCATAGAAAGTAAAGTCTGTGTCAATTTGTCATTCCATTGCCTACTTGCTTGCCTTACGCCATAGAGAGACTTCTTAAGCCTGGATACCTGACCTTGTTTCGGTGGTTCTATGCCTTGTGAGACTGTCATGTATATTTCTTTGAACAAATTCTCATGAAGGAAGGCATAATTCACATCTAGATGCTCAAGAAACCAATTGTTGATTGCTGCCAAAGCCAATATTAAACGGACAATACCTATCCTTGCCACGGGTGAGAAAGTGTGTCTAAAATCAATGCCCTCAGTTTGGGTAAATCTTTTTGCAACTAATCTGGCCTTGTACTTGTCCAAACTCCCATTAGCCTTGAGTTTGACCTTGTAAACCCACTTGCAACCAATTGGTTTCTTACCAGGAGGAAGATCCACAAACTCCCAGGTTCCAGTTTGATTAAGAGCAGTAATCTCGGCATTCATGGCTTTAATCCAGCGATCAGATGCAGAAGCTTCTTTGAATGACTTAGGCTCTTCTAGGACTGACAGGTTTAAGACATAATTTCTATGTGTAGTACCCAACTTAGAATAAGACAAAGAATTTGAGAGAGGATACCTAACCAGGGCAGGATTGGAGTTTGGTCTTGGGGAGGTTATCAAATTGCAATGAAAATCCTTTAAGTATGTTGGCATTCTCTTCTCACGGGTGGATCTTCTAATTGGTTCAATGTCAAAAGGTGCATCAATTGTTTCCAAGTTCATTAAAGTGTCAGGTTGTGGTGTTAGTGATTGTGATTGTGTGTTTTCTAGAAAATCTGAGTTTTGTGAAGTTGGACAATTGGAAGTGTGTTGCCCTGTGTTTGGTGGTGTAATAGTGTCATAAATATGTGTTTATAAATTGGAAAAATTAGAGAGTAAAGGAATTTCAGTATCTTCAGAATTTTTAGAATGAAAGGGAAATACTCTTTCATTAAAAGTAACATTTCTTGAAACATTGATTTCTCTAGTTTTGTGATCATAGTATTAAAAACCTTTTGTTCCTGATCTATTGCCTAAGTAAGTGGCACTCTTAACTCTCGGATCAAACTTTTTCCTATGAGCTGATAAGGTAGACACAAAGCATAGACAACCAAATCACTTCAAAAAAGATAAATCAGGTTCTTTTGAAAACAGTTTGGTAAATGGAGTAGTATTCTCCAAAACTTTTGAAGGCATTCGATTTATTAGGAACACAGGATGAGCTACTGCATAAGTCTATAGGATTTGCAGTAAATTGGATTGAAAAACTAATGCTCTTGCTGTATTCATAATATGTTGATGTTTCATTTCTACTACTCCATTTTGTTGGGGTGTTTCTATGCATGAAGTCTGATGCATAATGCCTTATGATTCAAAAAATTGTTTTAAACGAAATTCAGGTCCATTATCAAACCTTACTTGTTTAAGTTTGACATTAAAAAATATTTTATTCATGGTTATAAAAGATTGTAACCGTGCCCCAGTTTCAGACTTCAGTTTCATAAAAAGTATCCATGTATGTCTAGTAAAATCATCTACTATAGTTAGAAAATATTTGTAGCCATCTATTGATTCAATTGCATTAGGCCCCCATATATCAACATGTAACAGTTCAAAAGGCAAACTAGACTTTATTGAACTTGATGTATAAGGCAAACGCTTTTGTTTGGCTAAGGGGCATACATCATAGAAAAAAAAATTCTTTTGGAATACTAATGAAAGAAAACATTTTATTTAAAGCAACTAACTTTTCTCTTGACAAATGTCCTAATCAAAAGTGCCGCGAAAGAAAATCATCCACCACTGCATTGATGACAGTTTGATGAAATTGTGCTTGGCCTTGCAATTCGTATAACCCATGCTTCTCTTTACCATATCCAATCTTCCTCTGAGTTACCTTTTTCCTAAATATCACAATCTAAATCAGAGAACAGACACAGACACTGAAGAGAGGAAGTTAGTTTGCTAACAGATATAAGATTGAAATGAAAATTCGGAAGGTACATGATATTTATGAGATACAAGGAATTTGTGAAATATACTGAACCAGTGATGTTGAAAACTATTTGTGATCCATCAGGGAGTTTGACACAAACTGGTGACACGGATTTATATGTAGTGAACTGATCTAGGGAGCTACAAACATGGTTAGTTGCATCGGAATCTAAAATCCAATTGAAAGACTATTATTTTAATTTAAATATTTTTTCTAAACAATTGAGGACAGTAACTCTTATACCTGAACCTGAGACACTTGACTTTGATGAGATTTGTGAGGTTGACACTTGGTTTATCATTGAGGATTGTTGTGTAGGTGGGTTGGAAGCTTGTTGCATCTGAGACTGTAGTAAAGACATTAGTCCTTGAATCTGCTCCTTGCTCAAACTGAGATCTGAAAGCTTTTGAATCTACTCACAAGACTCATCATCATCATCATCATCATTAGAGGATGTCAAGTTGGCTACTGTCCCTCATTTCTTTTGATTGGGTGGATATCCATGCTTTTTAAAGCATGTGTCAACTGTGTGGCCACTTCTCCCACAGAAAGTCCACATCTTTGTGTTATTCTTGCCAAACTTGTTCTTATTATTGTAATTTTTGTTCCCAGAACCTGCTTCTGAGTTTGCATTTCCACGACCTTGGCTCATAGCTGCCACAATCTTTGGTTCTTCATTTGTTTCCAGACACAATTACCTTTCTTGCTGAACTACTAATCCAAAAACTTTGTTTATTTGAGGTAAAGGATCCAATAACAAGATTTGAGACCTGACATTTGAAAACCTATCATTGAGACCCTTCAAGAACCGTATTATGAAGTCTTGTTCCCTATAGCTTTTGCAACCACATTGCAGTCCACAAACACACGGATTTATAGGCCTAAAATTCTCAATTTCGCTCCAAATTTTCTTGAGCTGAGTAAAGAAACTTGTAACAGAAAGAGTACCTTGTCGAAGCAAATAAAGCTCTTCATTCAAATCAGCTAACCTCATGTGATTTCCCTGGGAGAACCTTTGCCTCAGTTCATCCCAGAGATCTTTTGCCTTCTTCACAAACATCACACTCTGCAATTTTTGTGCTCAAGCACCTTAGTATCCAATTTCTAACGAAGGTATTGTTTCGCTCCCAAATTTTTCGCATCGGATCCCCAATCGCAGGTTCTACCATGGTTCCATCCAAGAACCCTAATTTGTTCTTCGATTCAAGTGCCATCAACATCGCTTGTTCCCAAAAATGGAAGTTCACCTCTGTCAACTGAGTAGTGATCAGCTGCTACCCCGGATTCTCGCTGGGGTGAAGAAAGTAAGGGCTCATCGGTTGCACAACGCCTTTGTAGCTGGATCTTGAGCATTCGCGTTAATCGATGCACCAGCAACATTTGATCCCACAAAGATTTCTTCCATGGTCGTAGTTCTGACTTGAATCACTAGTTTGTTGATCCCGTTGTTCGGAACACACCAACTATACCGAGACGGTGCTCTCAACATACTCTATCGTGTGGGTTCGAAAGAAAACTAGCAACCAAGAAGACGAAACGGAGTGGAAGAACTGAAAAGAACGACCAAGAAATGTAGCTTGCAGCTTCTACAGCTTAACACGCACAATGCCTCACGAGTTGTGAAGCCCCAATCAAAATAGACTAGCGCAGCAGAGTTCTCTTTGTTCATTTGATACCATGTTGAAACACAATTCAGTGTAAGAGAAAGAAAGAGGGAGAAAGAAATGAATGGCTGAAGAAATAAGAAAACTATGATTTCATCTCATAAACTAAAAGTGACAGAAGTCTCAACCAAAGGAAAACTAACATGAAAACTTCTAACTTTTACGTGCTAAATTATACAGCTTATATACCTCACTTAAAAACACTAGCTACTAAAATAGCTGACTAACTAACTTGAGTTTAGTTACATGAATATATTTAAAGTCTAATATAAAATATGTTGAAAATTAAACTTGCTACATGATCTTGGTCTATGAGCTTGTTTGGATGTCATTATTTTGCTAAAATAAAATCTTTTTCTGACAAAAAAAAGATCTTTTTATATTTTTTAGCATATTTGAGTAATTTCTAATAGTAAAAGTTAAAGCATTAATAAAATAAAATTTTTTTTTTCAGAAGATGTTTTTTACATTTTTTTAAAAGATCTTTTTTCTTTTTCTAAAAAAAAAAAGATCTTTTACATTATTATATCCAAATACAATTGATAAATAAAAAGATATTATTACATGAGATATCCAAACATAAAATTACTTTTACTTTCGTAAAAAATTTTTGAAAAAAGATTACTGTAAAAAAAAATCTTTTTCAAGAAACTTATTCAAATAAGCGGTATTATTCCATGTATTAAGTACAAGAAACTCAGCACTCTAGATAAATTGAAAAGGAATTGTCACTAGACAGTGATGATGGGCAACACTAGTCAGTAGTCTCTGTTTTGCTCCTTGATGTATGGAGTACCTATTTAATGAGAGCTCAGCTACTAAGTCTTATTTCTTTCTTTATGTCAATTTCTTCTTTATGATATTGTAGACTTCGTGGCATATCAAATTGCATGCTTCCAATAATCGTGGGCCACATATATTTTTGGTGTTATGGGAATTGGCCTATGGTTTTTTTTTTATTTATTTATTGAGTAATTAATAAAAATTTAATTAATAACTTAAATTGAATATTAATTATTTTTATATTTTAAATATTTTATTTTTAAAAAATATAAAGTTAATTCATTATTGATGATTATTTTTTATTAATTATTAATATTTTTTTTCATCTTTATTTTCTTTTATAGTCATACCAAGACTTTTTTTTTATTGAAATACAATAGCCAGTATATTTCGTCATGCTATGATTAGAATAATTTGGTTCAAATAATATTTAAAAAAAATTGCCAAAATAAATTTTAATGGATTTTGATATTAATTAACAAAAAAAAAAGATCTTAGAAAATTCAAACAAAAAACCAATTAAAGGTTAATTTCTTCCATTTTAACTAGTAAATAATATAATCTAAAATTAATTTGGGGTGGTTGGACGGTTAGTTTGTTTGTTTATCTCCTTGGAAATTTTTATCTTAGCTTGTTTTGTATATCCAATGAAATGAACTACCAAATTAATCATTAGTATAGGATATATAATAATTAAAATACAACATATTAGTATTTCACCTATTCTTAAGTTAAAATTGTACTCTATTTGATCAATATATATTCCCATATATTTATATAAGATTAACCTAAAATATTTTAAAAAGGAAAAAAAGTGTTTTTTTTTTTAAAATACCATTTATAATAGATGAGCTTGTTACCCGTTTTCACAGTTTTTCCATTAGCAAACTTCCGATACATGTTGATGAGCAATCACATGTATATCTTGAGGGAGCATGCTTTTACCAATGAAATGTACAACTAACAAAATTCAACAAAGATCATAAAGTAACTCAATCTTAGCGTTGACTAAAAAGAAAACCTAAGTCTTTGCATATTAGTAAGTTCTTTTCAGCTGTAATATCACATGACACACTCCATTCTTTTCTAAAGTCTCTTACTCTTTTGTTAATTATTTTTAGGTATACTTTTGTTTCTTCATATATTTGATAGAGTTATATTATTTTTATATTAAAAACAAGCTATTAAATCAGCTTTTTAATATAAAATATATATTGAAAAACAAAACACACATTAAAAATAATTTAAATAATAAATATATTTATGTACAAATATTTGATGATTGATTTGATGATTAAATTTTAGTGTATAAATAGTATTTTTTATTTTATGTATGTATATATTTATCTATTTCAAAAAAATTTATGTATATTTTTTTTAGATATACTCTATATATTCTATTTTGAGAAATCTAGGATGAACTTTCCTGGGTTAAGATTTATCTATTTTAAGAAGAGTCCTAATAAAGATTAATGGCAATTTTTTTAGGTTCATAAATATACACTGATTGAAAGGTGGAATCTACATAAATGAAATTGGCTTTATGTTATTGGATGAAAGCCTGGCTAAGTGACTTTCCTTTCTTCCCTGACAAAGTGTTAAGCCCATAGAAAAACAAGGATGCCGCTTTTTGACATTTAAAAAATTGTATAAATTTATTCTTGATTTTTGTCAAATATTTAGTAATTTCTGATTTTCGAAAAAATAGTACAATTAGGCTCCTTTGTAAGTTTGACTCAGCTAAAAAAAAATAAAAACTTTCAATAGAATTCCTTACAAAATCACTTACACTATGGAAAAGAAGAATAACAAAAAAATTTTTTAGTAGCTATATAAGTAATTTTCGTTTTTTAGTCGAATCAAACTAACAGAGGGGGTATAATTATATTGTTTTTTCGAAAGTCACGGGTTATTAAGTATTTCACAAAAATCAGAAGTAAATTTATACAATTTGCCAAACGTCAGGGGCATAAATATCATTTACCCTTAAGTCAAAATTGATTTTTTTTAGGTTAATAAAAATTGAATTCTAAAGTTGCGATAAAAAAAATTATGATATTTTGTTGGAAAACCATTTGTTAGAAAAATCTAAATTATATCTCTAAGATAAACAAGAATAGATGAAATTAATCATGCAAATTGAAATTCTAAACAAGAAACTAACACTATGTAGGCAACAATAATTGTGTTAGCCAAAAAAAAAAGCAAAACACACGAAAACTCATTCATTCAAACAATTTTTAAGAATTTTTATTTATCTATTTTATCTTTTTCCAACTTCCATTCTTCCCAACATCATTTCACCCACAACAACGAGCAACCATCTATCAACACCACCTCCCATGAACTGATGGTTGGCCATATAGGCTTTAATTCTATTTTAGAATTGAGATTATATAAACTTACCAAAATTTAAAAGTTAGTTCATGGAGTGAAATATGTCATATGATGATAAACATTCAAGAATTAATATCCTTCGTAAATTTGAGATTTATAATATTTTATTTTACAATTAATGGTTGTCTATTTTATTGGTTGCATTGAAAAGTATTAACTCCCAATACTTTCAATTCTAAGATGTGATTCTAAATGATAGATGATGAAGATGAACTTTCTCTTTTCATAGACGAGTCTCATTCTTAATTTCTTAGGGTAATCTCTTCTCAGAGTGAGTGAGTTTCGTTCTCAAGTATTTCTTCCAAAAGAGTTACATATTTGAAATAAAACTCTTAAATTTATTACATCATGCTCCTTAAGGTTATTAACTATTCAATACTGGTTAAACGTACAAGATATAAATGAACAAAGATAAAAAGAAAAATACAAAACCCCAAAATTAAAATTCCCCTTTCAATTGTTTGTTATATGAAAAGGGGTGTATGGAATATGTATGGATGTGAGTTATCACTCAATGAAGAGTAGCATTGAATTCGACTTGTCAAGAAGTGTTCATTAGCTTATATATATAGGACAAGTTATGTGTCACACCATCACTTCCATATAAATATATATAGATGAAGAAAAGATTATCTCAAAATATACTCTGGGAAATAATAATAAATCTTGAATGTTATATCCCATAGCATATTAATTTATTAAAGATGGATGTGGTCCACTTAAGATGACTACTAGCTACTTAATATTTTGGCAAAGGGTTATAAATGCCTTTACCAAAGAGGCAAATTTGTAAGCCCCACATATTAACAACTATGTACTGATAAGATTTTAATTAAGAGTTTAGTAACATTATACATGGATTTGGAAATTGGTAGGGAAGTCTCTTAAAAAGAATCTCAAATTGAGGAAATTAAAGCCATATATAAGCATAGGAAAACTTTAAATAATTGAGAAAACTTTATTTAGAAATTGATGGGCTAGATAGATATTATTTGAGGAGTATTATTCCTCTTAAAATTTGATGGCCTAGATATTTTGATTTGTGGTATTTTAAGATTATATTTTATAAGAGAAAGTATATGGAGCAAATATTAGAGGAACCAATAGGAGCTCATGGAGTTTATGGATGATAACTTCGGTTAATTTCGAATGATAATTTATTTTAGTTTCGGATGAACTTGTTTTAGTTTCAGATGATAAATTTTTTTATTTTGGATGATAACATAATTATTAGTTCCCTAAGGGCTTTCTAATGTTGGTTGCGTAACAATGTTCATTTTATAAATGAGATAGAACATAAATATATATAAAATTTTGCATTGTGAGTTTTATTTCTATCTTCTTGTAACTTAAAATATATAATCCTTTGTATTTATTTTTACCTTTAAATACATTTTTGTGTCATGTGGAACTATTAAGTCCAACCTTTAAAAAAGCAAACTAAAAAATTACACCCTTATTAATTATGAAATTGAATTTGATACATAATGTAAAAGAGTTTTATGTTAGTAAAAATAATCACTTTTTACAATTGATATATGCGAGTGATAAAAAAATAGATCAAAATTAAACTTCCAATTCATAATAACTATTATTATAACTTTTAGTCCGGCCGGTAATAATGTTGTGTCCAACAAATTAATTAAAGAAATTAGAATTTAGAAGCATGAAGGTAAGAATAATAACAAAGGAAAAATTCATGTGATGTATGTGTGTTGTGTAGTTGGAAGCTTATTATTTACCAATTATTGATGTTTCATTAACAATATTATTATTGCACAATGGCTACGCATCATGGTACCTTATGAGTCAGGTCTCATTGTTTTCCAAGATTTCATCAGAACAATAAATTAAAATTGACAGGTTACTAAATATATACTACAAATTTGATCCAAATGTTATCATCATCATCATGGTTTCCAACACAAATATTGCATACTGATGTGTTAATTAACTATCATTATATTATTAATAAGTAACTATCAAATAAAGGTACACTGTTGTAGTATATATGGTAGATGCCATTATGATCATCCATTATAGTAATCATTAAAAATAGACACTAATAATATTTAATTTTTTACATACATACAGATCAGAGAAGAAGACATACAGAATCAAAAGGACAAAGATATGAGAAAAATTGACATTTATATTATATTATATATAATAATATATGTTGGTATATATTTAATTAATTAATTAATTAATTTTTCTTGTTGTTGCTGAGAATTATTAGTTGAAGAAGAACCATATGGATAGTTATTCCAATTAAGAAGCTCTTCAATCATCTGCATGGCAACTCTGTTCTCTTCTTCAATTCTATTTTCATCATCATTCTCACCACTAACAACAACATTATTATTATTATCATGATTGTTGTTGTTATTGTTATTATTATTATTATTAGGAGTACTTTGTGAAGATGGGAAAATGACCTTATTACCCTCCTGTTGTGGTTGGTTCTTCTTGCCAAGCTCAACTCTCATGACCCAACTGGAATCAGAGTGTCTTCCGGGGCCCTTTTGCCAGACTCCGATGTGGGAATTGTCGGCGTCGAGCCGGAGACATGTGAGGGAAGGAGAAGAAGGGTCCTTGCCACAACACTTCTTAAGCTTTGCACTGAGAAGCTCTGAGAGTGCCTTGGGAGACAAGAAAGAAGAATCATCTTCATCTTCATTATTGTTATTATCATCATTGCAAGAAGCAATTGTTGCATTGTTGTTGTGATGATGATGATGAGATTGTTGTTTGTTCTTTGTTGAAGGGAAATTGGTCTTTGCATTTTGGCCATTCATCAATATAGCTGCTTGATCATAAGCCCTTGCTGCTGCTTCTGCTGTCTCAAATGTTCCCAGCCACACCCTCCTCTTCCTGAACAAATTAAAACACACACAATCATCATCATCAATTGATATATACTTTAGACAAATACAAAACATTTTTATCTGCTATTAACCAAGAAACTAATTTCTGTCACGAAATCACTTCTTCCAAAAACTTAAGCAGATAGAAGGAGACACATAAATAATTATATATCTAACGCTCGACGATGAATACCTAATTCTATGTGATTAAAAATGCAGGAGGAGGAACAACCACCATGAAAAAGGGAAGAGACAGAGAGAGGGAGAGTGACAAGTGAAGATTATGAAAGAAGCAAGAAGTATATAGCATTGTGTGAAATAAATAATAATGCATGATGTTGATGATAAAGAATGAAGTGTTATATATATTACAGGAGAGGGTGGCGAATCTCTGACACCCAGGAGCCCCACTGGCGCTGCCTCACTCCTCTGAACTTCTTTGGCTGTACCATGTTTCACTACTTTCTTCTTTTCTTTTTATTTGTTAAATAAATAAAAAGAGTGAGAGAAAAGAAAAATAAATATTATTGTTATTGATATTAATAAGAAGAAAGAAAGAAGAGAAATGGGGGTTGCAGAGAGATAGAGGTAGTTAAGTGTTATAGAGCGAGAATGGTGGTGGTAGCTGTGAAGAGAAAGAAAGTACGAATAGATGAGAGATGAGAGTAGTGGGCAGTGGGAGATGAATGAGTGAAGGAAGGAAGGAAAGATCGGAGGGAATTAAATGAGGGTGAACAAGGTACGAAGAATGCTCATCCAAGGGGGTTGTCGGTGGATTGGTCGGAAAGTTAGTTTTCAAACACTCTCTAATGCAATTAAGTTTTCACCTGCCTCCCCTCCTCTCCTTTCATCTTACACTATAATCCATATTCTTAGCTTCTTAACAACTTTTATAAATAACAAATATATACTCAAATAGGTTATGAGTTCAAGACTCACCTAAAACACAAATAAAAAGGATTAGCTAGGTTATAGAAATTTCACATTTATTGTGAATTTAATTTATTTATTCAGCGCCCGAAAATATATCATTTTCGTGTTTTTATGCAGATTTATTTGTCTAATAAAATTAAATTTTTGAGATTTTAAAGGTAATAAAATTTAATTATTAGAGCCGAAAGTATCAAAATGTCCAATAGAAATTTTCATAATGGAGCTATTTGGTATATTCTATGCTTATCCGCCAATTCATTATTTTACAAACTTAACCCCCCTTTTTTTTATTTATGCTATTATTTTCTATGTTTATATATTGGATCACAAATCACAAACTTGTCTTGAATGGTTGACGTATTATTGTTCTAGAAAAAAAAAACTCAAATTATAATAAAACTAATATAAAATGAAAAAATATAGGAAACAATTATGAGAGAGCCAACTAGAGAGCTTACCCTTTTATAATGTTGGATCAATTATTTAGGTTTTTATAAATTTTCACATAACGAGCCTCTATTTACTTTTTATGAGTTATATTACGTGAGTTTTCTAGCATCACTCATATAAAATATATTTATTATTTTAATTAATTAATTTTTACAAATCTCTATTTTATTCAAGTATTTAGATTCTATTCTAGAAAGTGATCAATATATTTTCGTAACCCCAATTACTCTATATTAGAGACTTCAGTTCAAATAAATTTAAGATTATTCTATTACTTGAAGGGATCATGTGTTGATGAGTAGGACCAATAATGCTGCCCACAAGGCCACAAATTGAAGACATCAAGCTGTGCCAATTTTTTTTTTTAAAAAAAAAAAAAAAAAAAAAAAAAAAAAAAATAAAG
>JASCZI010272135.1:15680-29757 GCA_036250425.1 Stylosanthes scabra
CTCACTCCTCTGAACTTCTTTGGCTGTACCATGTTCCACTTCCCTTTTTTTTTATTTTTTTTGAAGAAGAGAAATAAATATAAATATGGATATTAATAAGGAGAAATAAAAGAAGGAAAGAAGAGAAATGGGGGTTGCAGAGAGATGGATAGAGTAGTTAAGTGTTATAGAGCGAGAATAATGGTGGTGGTAGCTGGAAGTATAAAGATAAAGAGAGAAAGAGAGAAAGAAAGAAAGTACGAATAGATATGAAAAGAAAGATGAGAGTGGGGGGAGATGAATAATGAATTGAAGGAAGGAAGGAAAGAACGGAGGGTGAAGGGAGGGAGGGGGGGAATTAAATGAGGGTGAACAAGGTACCAAGAATGCCAAACACTTTTATATTATCCGGGGGTTGTCGGTGGATTGGTCGGAAACTTTTTAGTTTTCAAACACTCTCTCATCTCATGCAATTATGTTTTCACCTGCCTCTCCTCTCCCTTCATCATACGCTATAATCCATGTTTTTAACTTCTTAATAACTTTTATAAATCACAACTATATAAAATTACTTATATACTCTTATGGTATTACTCATTTTTATGGCAACAGATTTTAGGTTTGAGTGTCAATTAAGACACCAAAAATGACAAGTATATGTATACTTAAAATATTTTATAATAAAATTTAATTAAAGATGAAAGTATATATCTAATATATATATATTTTTTTAATGGAGCTATGTGGCATATTCTATTCTGTGTCGCTAATTTCTTATTTCACAAACTTAACCTCTTTTTCTTTTTGTATTTATACTATTTTCTATATCAATTATGCTAAGGAGTTCACCCTACACACTCCATAGAGAGCTAATAAACCTATCAGAACTAAAGCTCAACAAAAAAAAAAAAAACTAGATGATTTTTCTTTCATTAATTAACTCCCTAATTCACTTCTAATAATTGGCCCTTAATCATTTTCCATTATGTATATATGTTTATTAAGGCTATGAGAAAAGTTTCCACTCTTTAATCATATTTGGTATAAACTTTGTCTTGAATGGTTGCCGTATTGTTCTATAAAAAATGACATTTCTTTTTTTAGAGATGTTTAAATGACATCTCTAAAATTTAAATAACATATTTTTTTAATAATATATATATATATATATATATATATATATATATATAATATTTTTTAGTTGATTCAAGTTATAATAAAATAATAAAAAAATTTATAATAAAATTAATATAAATATATTCATTATTTTAATTTATTAATTAATGTTTTCAAATCTCTATTTTATATTTTTATTCAAGTATTTAGGTTCTACTATAGAAAGTGATCATCAATATATTTCCGTAACCCAAATTACTCTATATTAGAAACTTTAGTTCAAATACCAAAAATTTATTATTCTATTACTTGAAGGGATCATGTGTTGATGAGTAGGACCAGACGACCAGTAATGCTGCCCACAAATTGAAGACATCAACTGTGCCCATTTTTTAATTTTTTAATAAAAAAAAAAAGAAAGAAAGAAAAGAAAAGTCTATTATTGTATGAATTTCTATGGTGATAAATTTGCAACCACATATATTTATAAGTTGGAAAGTAAGTTCTTTATTGATAGAATACGGAAGAAAGTGAAAAGAGTTTATTTTGAGCTCATCAACTTGGAGAATCTACAATATCACTGGCTGCTTTTTGCTTCCATAATAAATTTTAGACCAAAGATGGAGCCATGTGAAAATGATACAAGTCTTCTCTTCCTATATCATGTGAATTCTAATTGGTAGAAGGAATATTTGCACTTTCTTATCTTGTTAATAAAACTTGTACTTATGAGTTATCATTTTACCATCTTTATACTCTCCCACCCTCTTATGTAAACAGAATGTATCAATTTTTTTTTCTCACCATATTTTTAAATTTGATACCTAGAAAATTAATTCCCGGTCAATATAAGCTTTATTTAAAAATTTACGTAAATCCATTGGACTAATCCGTTTATTCATACAAATTAATACATTTTTATCTTTAAATTTGAACAATTTATTTATTTATATTGTTGAATTTTTTGAAAAAAATCAATTATTACTTTTTCTATATTTTTTTTCTTATTTAACTCAAAAATTCAATTTAACAATTAATTTTTAAAAGTTTTTTTTGCTAAAAATAGTATTTCATGTCCAAAAGTTTTATTTGAAAATAAATATAAAATTAATTAAATGGATTGGTCCTTTTAACCCATCGACCTTCTTATAAATGGATCGAACTAAAAGATTCTAATCCATATATAAAATAAGCTTAAACGAACTATCCATTTAACCCTTAGTTTAAAATAGATCGAATCTAAATGAATCAAATCCGCCTATTTTAAAATCTCAGTTGCATTTTTTTTAATTAACAACAACTAATGCATGTCAACAGTTTTTCGGAACCATCAGTATATTACAATTGAATTTAATTACCAATGGACTTTTTAATTCAAACTTGACGGTAAAAAGATGGTGCAAAAAGTCAAAATTTTATCTTGTGTTGAATTCCAAAATTTTTTTAAGGGAAAGTTGGATAGTTAGCCATTTTTATTTATATCCGTGGTAAGTAATTGACCATTTGTTAATATATTTGGAATTATTTTTTTTAATTCAATTAATAATAATATACTGGTTAATTTAGTGTTGACAAATAAATAAATAAACAAATTGTGCCAATTATGTAGTACTTTTTAATATTTTATAATTGTTTTTGCTAGTAGATGTAACCGATATATTTTTATACATTTTTTTTAATCTATCCTAATCAATATATTTTATTAAAACTATTAATTCTCTAACATCTTTTAAAACATAATCGGCCGGTAATGCAAATTAAAAAAACCCAGCAGTAATTATGGTTGGAAGAAGTTCGGATTTTTTTTAAAATAAATATATTAAATATAATAATTTCATAAATAGACACGAAAAAAAAATTTACATATTTGGGCTGGCGTTACATAACACGGATCTAGTAGGTCCAATTTAATGTTTTGTACGTAAATTGGACTTAGCAGACCCGAGTTATGGTTTTATTTTTTTAAATTTATCTAACTCAGACTTGGCAGACCCGTGTTACATGCAGAATTGTTTGGACCCATGTATAACACGGGTTTGGCCCCATCGTATTAAATTGAAGTATTCAAGTTCGTGTTATGCAAATTAATGTATTGTAATTATATTTTGGAGTCCAAACTTACAACAATTATTAAAAAAAATAAAATAATGTTTTGCATTATATTTCAAAAGCAAAGCTTCAATCAAAATAACTTTATAACACAACAAATATTAAATTGTATAAGTATGATTTTCAGCACATGTTCATAAAATATTTACAATGGTCACCATGGAAAGCTATATTTTGACATCTATATTTTTTAAATTATAGATATAAATTATATTATTTTGTCATGACTAGTAGATATTTTAATGGATGTAACAAAAATTCTAACTATAAAAAATATCTATAAAAAAAATTAATAAAGAACTTTTTTTTTTTATATACTCTAATGTACTCTAACTATTTTGAAGTTCAAAGTTAGAACAATTATAAAAAATAAAAATAAAAAAACAATTATTTGGATCATATCTCAAAAGAAAATCTCCAATCAAAATAACTTTATATCACAACTTATATTAATTTGTACAGGTATGATTTTTACAACCCCTCTAAAAAAGAATCCAATGACACTCAAATTTTAAATATTTATAAACTATTAAAATAGTCTTTATCATGAAAATTTATATTTTTTCATCTATATTTATTGGATTATAAATATAAATTGTATTATTTTGTCATGACCAATAGATATTTTAATGAATATTTAACAGAAAATATCTATCAAAAATCAATAAAGAACTTCAAAAGTATAAAAATAGCTCTTACAGAAATGATACTTATTTTATATTTAAGAAGTTATAATAATCAGAAACGATAAGAAACTAAATTATACCCTATTTTTTTAAGAGTATTTTAAGGTTGGAATGCAAATCATTTGAAGTCTATCTATGAACATGGTGAACGATCAAGTGAGCTGATTGGGAATATATATCCAACTTTTTTGTGTGTAATTTATCGAAGGATAAAAAATATAACAATTATTTATAGAATAATGCTAATCACACGTTCTTTTATCAGACATCAGCTTTACACTCGTATAAAAATACGTTATTATAGGTGAACCACAAAATATGGAAGGAAGTTAACACACTAATAATTGTAATTTATACGGATGTCAATTTGATGTTTATTAAAAAAATGTGTGGATAATAGATAAATTCTTCCTCACATACTCATAAATTCTTGTATGACTGTAATTGGTTTTTTTTTTTATTTTTTGTTGTCTCTTTTTTTCACTTTTTCTATGATCATCATTTACCAATAGTTTCATAATTTATATCAATAAACATATGTTACTTTATTTTATAAAAAGTTATATGACAAAATAATATAAAACCTGCTCATAATTTTAAAATAATATTCATAAATTTTTAATAAATAATTTATTAATAAGATAATGAATAAATAAATATTGAGATTGAAAAGTAAAAAATTAAATGAAAAAGTAAAAAATTGTAAAAATCATATAAAGAATATATGTTTAAAGAATAATGCAATTTTGAGTATTTTTATTTTTGGTTTTATTTTTAGTTTTGTTTTTAGTTTTTTTTTTTTTTTTTGTGTGTTAAATTATGTTTTTAGATTTTTGTACTTTTTTCTCTAAAGGGTTGAATACTTAAAAAATCTACGGAAGAAAAAAAAATTCTCGTAAATCTATTTTAATCTTTTATACTAACACTTTATATTAGTATGAATGTATTTCAAATTTGCATAACACGGTCTTGGATGTCCTAATTTGCATAACACGGGTTTGGGTACTCCAATTTGCCTAACACGGTGGGGCCAAACCCATGTTATACATGAGTCCAAACAACTTTGCATATAACACGGGTCTGCCAAATCCGAGTTAGGTAAATTCTAAAAAGAAAAAATTACAACCCGGGTCTGTCAAGCCCAATTTACGTATAAAACATCAAATTGAATCTATCAGGTCCGTATTATGTAACGTCAGTCTAAATATGTAAATTTTTTTTTGTGTTTATTTATGAAATTATTATATTTAATATATTTATTTAAAAAAGAATCGAAGAAGTTCATTAATATTCCACATTATTTTATTTTATTTATTTATTATTATTATTTTGTTATTTCTTATTCTTAAGAGAAGCTAATAGTTGCTTGGTGGGGCAAGGAGGGGCAGCTGTCCCCAAAGGCAGCTCAAATTCACACATAGTTTTGCTATTCAATTAATTGAAGTGTCTAAATGAGGTGGTGATAAATTAATAATACATATAAATTTTTTTGTTTAAATATTTTTTACTTTTTTTTTTAATATTTAATGATTAACAAGCTAAAAAGCAGATTAGTTAAATAAAAACCACAACCTCCCCTATAAGTCTTAGTTAATCTTTGTCACTTATCAAGATTTGGACTAAAAAATATTAAAATAGAATTAGGTTATGGATCACTTTCAATTTGGTAATCATCATCTCCAACATAATTAATAATTAACATGGTCACATCTTTTTTTTTTTTCATTCAAAAAAGAAAAAAAATGATGTTTTTTTGTGTCCAAAAAAGAATGATGTTTGGTAGTACTTAAAATGGACTTTATTTTTTTAACATAATCCTATTATTTAATTATCTGTGTTAATTATGTGACTATGATAATAAGTTAGAATGCAAAAATGAAAACCATTTATGAACACAACAAATTAAAGAGCAAAGAGAGTGAAAAAATTATTAGGTACTCTGAAAAAAAATTTAAAAAAAATAAATTATGTGTTATTTAAGTGATAAATTATTAATAATTATTTATAATAAAACATTTTAGAATATGTGACCTGAGTTAATTTAAAAAATAATTTTTTTATTTACTTTTAAAACACCTAATAATAACTGGTGAGACTGTTGTGTGCAATGCAATGGAACAAGTCAAGCTAAGATTTCATGGTTGTTGAGTTTCTATTGACTATTTTTATTTACACTAAAGACAACCACATGTCTCTTATTTATTCGAGGTTTTGCTTTCTCAATTAATTGGTGGGGCAAAATTATAGACTTTGATTTAATGCTCGTAAATTTTTTGGCATAGAAGAATTTAATTTTGGAGACAAGCACCCTAACAATATGAAATCATTCTATGAGTTAACTACCGTTGTTGAAAATTGAAATAAATTTGATAAGGACCCATGAGACATAACAAAATTGCGTATGGACCTAGAATTAGACTAAATAATCTATGTAATCAAAAAAATAAATCGTCTAAAAAATTCTAAAAGAATTGATATATATTATATTGTATGAATTTGGGTAATGACATTTGTCAGGGGGAGCTTCTTTGGGCCTAAGGGGGCAATGGCGCCCAAAATTTTTATAAAATAGTTAGTAATACTATAGGTATTATATGGGTAATGTTATTTGAACAAATGATTTTAACTAATCAAGTTTAATTAAGAGATTTATTTTTATACTAAATAAAATATTATTTTCGTGTCAAATAATAGAAAAAGTTGCACATAAATAAAATTCTATTTGACATCGAAATAATTTTTTATTTAGTATAGAAATAAATGACTTTGTTGGATTTGATTGGCCAAAATCACTTGCTCATATAGAATTATTGATATTATATTATATGTTTAATTCAATTGGTTAATTTTTATATTACTAAATTAAGTATACTAGGTTTAATTTTCATGTTTATCATTTATTTACTACTTTTTTAATCTAAATTGGATTGGTGACCTTTAGAATTTAATTAGTTTTCTAATTAGTTAAAGCCTTCAAATTTTACACATTATCACTTCAAGTCATATCATTTCAAAAATTTTTATATTACGGTGAAATTGGAATTAAATTTTTTCTTGTCTATTTAATTTAATATTATTTATATTTTATTTGTTCTTTAATCTAATTTTTTAATAAGATAAAAATATTAAAATATTTAATAAATATGTAGCGTCATTATATTAGAATATATTGATAGAGAATTTATAACTTACAATTTTTAAAATTTTGTCAATTTTTTTTAAAAAAATTTAATTTGGCCCCCCAAAACTATTTTTCAAGCTCCGTCACTAGTCAAAACTATAAGAATAAAATAATTTATAAAAAATATGTTGTGTATATAAAATTGAGAATTTTAAAAATTTTTAGGAACTATTAGTGTTATATGCTTATGTTAAATAATGATAGGAACTAGATTGACTTGTCTCATTTTTTACTAAAATTTGATAAAGAGATTAATTTGTCTAATGAAATAAATTTCCTAAAATTGATTTTGTAATTATATTATTTAATGAGCACTAAACTGTCCGACTAAAATTTTCTTAGGCTATGTTTAATTTTGACAATATGATAAGATAAGATATTGAAAACAGAATATAAAATACAGAGACACAAAAATTAATGTTTTGTATTTTCTTTAGTGATAAATCGAATATAAGATAAAAAATAATAATAATAAAGTCTAATATATCTTATTTTTTCACATAAAATTTAGAAAGAAAAATAAAATAATAAAAAATTAATTATGAATAATTAATAATGATAAAAAAAATAAGTTATGTTTCTCGTTTAGTGTGTCTGTGTCATTTTTGTCGGAAAAAACACAAAATACACCTATTAAATATCCCATTGATGCAATATTTCTATTTATGTTTCATTTTTTTTTGGGGTATTTATTCATGTTTCATTTACTAAATTCGATTTTATATTTCTATATCTATATCTCAATGTCTTATCTTTTAAGAACAAAACGCAGCCTAGACTAAGTGGGGCTATTTTTTTCCCTTTTTTCTATAAAATACCGTTATAGTTTCTTTCTTCTTTTTTTTTTTTTTTGTTTTTTGTATTGAGGACCGTTATAGTTTAATCGGTTATGTGTTAAAAACAAAGTTAAATAAAAAAACTTGGGTGAGGGGCAAGCCACATACATAGCTTAACAAAATGGGCTCATAGTCCATATTTGAAGTAAGCAAATTATTGTTCGTATAAGCCAAGAAGGGAATCAATTCTCATTTTTGGTCTCCCAAACACATTTCTCTTTCTTGTTTCTTCAACACAAAATAGTCCCTAGATTCTCTCTCTTTCTCTTATATATACACACCATAATCAAATTATTTCACCTTTTATTTGCACCTCTTTAATTTTTCAAATAATCAAATAAATTTGTATTTTTTGTTTTTCTTCTCTCCTTGAATTTAATTGCCCTCTATGATTGTGATATAAATAACAATACTATAGATAAAATAGAAGTGGAGAAATCATAAGGTGTGAAAATAAAAATGCAGCACCTGCTACATGGGACGCTTAGGGTAACCATCCATGAAGCTGATAATTTGCAAACAGGTCGTTGTAATTTGGATTTCTGTGCCAAGGTATTTAATTTAATTTTCATATTTTTTAAATAGTTTTTAATATAATAAATTTATTATTAGAAAACTAAAATCTTTACTCCAACAAAATTTTTTTACATTATCTAATATCTTTGGGAAATTGTTAACACAAATATCTCTCTAGTATTTTCTGGTAAATCAACATGCATATTAATTAAACTATTAATCATGATAGTGCGTGCTACATAATTATGATGGAATAATTGCTGATAATACAATAAATTGTGCTTATTTTGTATGCCTATTACAATTAAATTATTATATTTTCAAAATTAACAATTTTATTTGCATATCAAAATTAATCATAAAAATTAATTATTAATATATAATATATATTAAAAATATTATATATAATATTTAATTTTAGTGCCTGATTTTAGTGTGACTAACATAATACATTGAAAATCAACTAGTGTTTATCTAAATTTGAAAATAAGATTGCGATTCTCTCATAAATTTGTCTCTGTTGGAATTTTGCGTAACAAAAAGGGCACAACACACAAGGGGAAAAGATTCCTAGCCCAAGTCAAAGGATGTCTACTGTGCAGGCCTGAGGTATATACATGTATCTTATCTTACTCATCTTTTACCTTTTGTTTCCCTACCTACGTTATTACATGCATATTTTTTTTAAAAAAAAATATCAATGGCAAGCAATTTTTATATTCTTTTTACATCCGTCCATAAAAGTATATTAATTGGTTAAGTGGTGAAAAAAAAATGTTAGTTACATAGCACTATATTACATTTATTTTTATACAATAATTTAAAATTACGCCCCAAAAGTTAAAAATTCCTTTAATGCTCTATGGAAAAAGAAATTAAATTCATTTATTGTGTTACTATAAAATTTGATATGTTCTAAGATCAATTTAAAAAAAATCTAATTTTAATATATTGGTAGTACAAAATATTTTACAAAATCATTCAATTTTACACGGATATCGTATTAAAATTAAGTTTATTTAAGAATAAACAAAGAAAATATTAAAAATGAGACATACAAAGAGCAAAAGAGGGATCTATATAAATTTGAATAATAGTCATAATTTATAGTTATCATATTTATCATAACATTTATAATTTCATGTAAATAATATTTATAAATAAATATTTATAATATCTTTTATTATACATTTAATTCAATAATAACTAATAACTATAAATAAAAGTTAAAATAAAAAAAAATTATGACTATCAAATTTTTCTACGAATTTAGCCGCAAATATACCCTTTTCATTTCAGGAGCATGTGATTTATTTTTTATTTTTATTTGTATTTTTGTTGTTGTGAACATGTTAAAATGTTGATGGAATAGATCGTTGGAAGGAGGCTATATGCAACAGTTGATCTAGACAAAGCAAGAGTTGGAAGAACAAGAATGATAGGAAACCAACATTCCCACCCAAAATGGAATGAAACATTTGAAATATACTGTGCTCACAACATCTCTGAAATCATCTTCACCGTTAAAGATGGCAACCCAATTGGTGCAACTCTCATTGGAAGAGCCTTCATTCACTCCCAAGAACTCCTCAAGGGCCGCACTCTTAGCAGATGGCTCGAGATTCTCGACGACGAAGACCGCCGTCCGGTCCACGGCGCTCGAATCCGTGTTACCTTACAATACTTTCATATAACGGAATATTCCACGGGGATAACGCCGTCGTTTAACGGTGTCCCCAGAACATTCTTTAACGAGAGACAAGGTTGCAAGGTTACATTGTACCAAGATGCTCATGTTCTTCATGGAGGACTGCCTTGGATTGCGGTATCCGGAGGGAAATACTATGAGCATGCTCGGTGTTGGGAAGATATTTATGATGCCATGATGAATGCCAAACATTTCATTTACATTACAGGCTGGTCTGTTTATACTGAGATTACGTTGGTCAGGGACAAAACGACAAGGCCTAATGTCGTAACGCTTGGGGAGATTCTTAAGGCGAAAGCGGAGGAGGGTGTTCGAGTTCTTATGCTTGTTTGGGACGATAGATCTTCCGTCCCGGAGTTCAAGAAAGATGGGTTGATGGCAACGCATGATCAAGAAACTGAACAATATTTTAGGAATACTAAAGTGAAATGTGTTTTGTGCCCGCGAAATCCTGATGATGGGAGAAGCATTGTCCAGGGATTTCAGATCTCGACAATGTTCACCCATCATCAGAAGAGTGTGGTTGTTGATGGCAATGTCGAAGGGAGTAGTAAAAGAGAGATCGTAGGTTTTATTGGTGGGATTGATCTTTGTGATGGGAGATATGATACTCAAGAGCATCCTTTGTTTTCAACTTTAAACACCGTCCACCATGATGACTTCCATCAACCGAATTTCCCTGGCGCTTCCATCAAGAAAGGCGGCCCGAGGGAGCCGTGGCATGATGTGCATTGCAAGTTAGAAGGACCGGTTGCTTGGGATGTGTTGTATAATTTTGAACAGAGGTGGGAGAAGCAAGTTGGGAAGAACAACATTAACAATCAGAACTTTTTATTCACACTTGATGAGCTTGATCAAATACTTGTGCATCCAAATGAGGCTGCTAGATTGGAAGATGATAGGGATTCTTGGAATGTTCAGTTGTTTAGGTCGATTGATGGCGGCGCGGTTTATGGATTCCCACAGAACCCTGAAGAAGCTGCTGAATTAGGCCTTGTCAGTGGCAAAGACAATGTAATTGATAGAAGCATTCAAGATGCATATATTCATGCAATTAGGCGTGCAAAGAATTTCGTCTACATTGAGAATCAGTACTTCATAGGGAGTTCATATGGTTGGAAATCATCTGATATAAAAGTTGCTGATATTAACGCCTTGCATCTTATACCAAAGGAGCTTTCACTCAAGATCTGTAAGAGCATTGAAGCAGGACTAAGGTATGTTTTTTAATTATAAAATTGAAGTATTTACATATCGGAACAATTTTCTCTAAAATGGGACTCACATTCGATGGAAATTATAAATTCAATGGTGATTAATCTCTTATGTGTAACGAAACAGGTTTGCTGTTTATGTTGTGATTCCGATGTGGCCCGAAGGTGTGCCTGAAAGTGGTTCAGTTCAGGCAATTTTGGATTGGCAAAGAAGGACAATGGAGATGATGTATAGTGACATTGCTGAATCCATAAGGAAGACAGGAATTGAAGCACATCCTAGAGATTATTTGACATTCTTTTGCCTTGGGAAGAGGGAGCCTAAGATGGAAGGAGAATATGTTCCTACAGAACAACCTGAACCTGATAGTGATTATAGAAGAGCACAGGATGCTAGAAGGTTCATGATCTATGTTCATTCCAAGATGATGATTGGTAAGAGCTAGTAACACATCCACTCATTATTTTATGATTAAAATTTTATATAAAGTTAATACTTTGCGACTGTTAGATGAGAATTTAGTCTCAATCCATTTATTTAATAATTTAGGATTTAAGGTTTCGCCTATTTTCATTCTTATTAGTATCAATCCATTTATTTAATAATTTAGGATTTAAGGTTTCGCCTATTTTCATTCTTATTAGTACCACAAAATATCTTATGTTAAAACAACTGATAATAACATACATGATGTGTTTTGTGTTTGGTCAAAGTGGATGATGAATACATCATAATTGGTTCAGCCAACATAAACCAAAGATCAATGGATGGGGGAAGAGACACAGAGATAGCAATGGGAGCATACCAACCACACCACATAGCGACACGTGTCCCGAAACCTAGGGGCCACGTGCACGCGTTTCGGAGAGCCCTATGGTACGAACACATGGGGGACCCACTAGCACTGGACGAGGTTTTCAACCGGCCAGAGAGTGAGGAGTGTGTGAAGCTTGTGAACCATCTTGCTGAGAGGAATTTGGAGTTGTACACAAAAGATGAGTTTGATGAGAACACAACACTTCATCACTTGTTGCAGTACCCTGTACACGTGGCAAGTGATGGATCCATAACAACGTTGTCTGGGTTTGAATGTTTTCCGGATGCCAAGGCTCATGTTCTTGGATCAAAATCTGAGTACCTTCCTCCAATACTCACCACCTAGTAGCTTAGTTTGTAGAGAGTAGAGATATGATAAGTGAAGTTAGTTACATAAGCCTCACCATACTCTAACTCAATTGTAAAACGAACAAAACAATATTACAAAATTTTATTACTTGCATCTCATCAGGTTTATTCCCTGCTCTGCAAGTTTTCTGTATGTTATGCATCTCAATGTGTTCTTGAACCATTCTCATATAGATATAGCTATCTAGCTGCATCGCTTGCTGAGGCATAAATGCATAATAACGTGTCACGTTTTATTTAACCACTCATTGTTGTTTATAGTCATTCTTATTTGAGTTGGTGTATATATATGAAAATGGGATCGGTTGTCCAACCGCTTGAGCTACTGGTTAGGAGTTTTATAGATCCAATCAGTTTAACCTGAGATTCAACCGTTTTATAATAAAATAATATATAAATTAAAAAATATAAATAATGACAAAAAAATATCTCATTACATAAATATTAAAATGTCTTCCAAATTTAAAGTATTAAAATTTAAAATAACAAAAGTCCTATAATATCACTCAAAAATTCAAATAACAATAAAGATTGTAATTACCTTTCAAAAAAAATAAAACATTAAAGATTGTAATCAATCCTCAAAGTCAGACTCTTGAGTCATTGAAATCATCTCCATTTCCATTTCCACCTTGGCTAGAAGACAACAAGACAAGAAACAAAAAAACCATAAGACTTTTGTTGGATCACATTGCACACAACAACAAGACAAGAAACAAGAAACCATAAGACTCTGAAGCAAGCCAACCAAAGGAACTAAGAAAACAATATAAATCAACAAACGAAACACAATCAAGCAATTATGTGAATTGTGAAGATATCGGACATCTGAACATTTCTATTTCTATTAATATTAAAAGCAAAGCAATACCCAACTAAGAAGGAACTTGGAAGTACAATTAAAAGCAATTTTGGGGACAATTAAAAACAGGATTGGGGTTACCTTGGCTTGCAGTAGGGCGTGTAACAGCTAAGTTTTGTAATTGCATTTCACAAAAGAATTGAAATCATAACCATGATTTAAAACCATTCTCTGAATGCTATTGTTACTTGACTGTACTTCTTAAATAATAGTGTGCATTTTGAGTGATGTCTATTCTCACAGAGTAAACAATCAGAATCAACAATAGCATCAACTTGGAAGAAGCTATAAATTACTAAACTAAGCTCAAATCTCAATTTGATGTATTGTAAACTAAGCTCAAATCAGCAAATCAATGTGATAAATATAAATAAATAAAAGAAGAAGAAGCAAGTACCGTGCAAGGATGGGACGACACCGACAACGCGAGTAATGAATAGGACGATGGCGACAAAGCCAGGACGGGACGACGGCGAGGACAAGACTGTGAGAGGCCGACAGTGCAACGAGAGGACACGGACGAGGCGACGCCGGCGGCGATGGAGAAGCGGCGGTGCTAGGGTTGGGTACTAGGGTTTTAGTCGTTTGAGATGAAGAGAGTGTGAGGTCCGTTTCTGCAAGAGCTCGAGCTATTTGGCTTTGGGTACTTTTTTTTTTTTTTTTTTTTTTTTTTTTTAAAAATGA
>JASCZI010272135.1:39778-50116 GCA_036250425.1 Stylosanthes scabra
TATTATGACACTAAAGAGATTATACCTTACCAAAACAGTCTTGTTCAAATCGTAATTCAGTTGAACTTTTGTATATATGTTACCATGTGTCAAGTTTCTTCATATTTTCATGTAACTTTTACATCAAACCCATTTACCTTCGAGGGAATATAAAAAGATTGTCCTTATCATCAAAGGAAACACTTGAGCTTGTTTCCAGTAACATGTTCAGAGATCCTGTAATGTAAGAAAGATAGGTGTTTTTTTTGCTGGGTATTTGATCAAATAGGATCGTCCAATTCCTATAAAAACATATCACTAAGATACCCCTTAGTGGGAGAGGAGAGGGCAGGGGGAACAAGAAAGGCTAAATGGAATGAAAAAAGTTTCCCATCTATTAGCCCACTGCCCCACACAGGGTTTATGATTGAGTGATCGTCCAATAATGAGCAACGAATATGTCTTTCTACTAAACAGGATGTATTGAAGCCATAATTTCACTTGATACTTTTTTGCTGCCTCTTGACACTTCCATTTGCTTACATTTCGAAGTCATAATTAATTAGATACATTTTTCTTGCCTCTTCAAACTTCAATTTTTCATGTAATTTTGCTTATTTACAAGAAATATATCATGTGAATGTGTAGTTTCTATTTTTTTATAGGATATTTTAGTCGCTTTATTTTATTTGTTTTGCATTTTCATGCAGATCTATCAAACTGGTTGTCTTGACAATATTAAAGTTTGATGAATGCAGGTCTTCTTCTCTGGAACCAGATGAGGCGACATTGGGTTGGAAATTTAAGACAAGAAAGGCGGAGACAAGTTGGAGAACCCAAGTTAAGGTAAATATAAAAAAATGAATATGTTTTAGTATCTGGCATCCCATTAGTTAGTTAGGGAAGTTAGGACTATAAATAAATGAAAAAAGCATATATCATATTCCCTTACTGCAAGAAAGGCGCGCAGCTTCGGCTTGTTTCTCTCATTCTCCACCACAACCAAAGAGACCCTCCTCCATTTCTTTTTTCTTAAGTTTTATTAAAAGTTGGGAATTTTGTTGTTGTTAAAATAAGAATCCTCTGTATAAGTAAAAAGAAAGATAAACAACAAACAAAACAACCAAGTCTTATCGCAATAACCGACGACGGTTATATGGAGGATCGAGCGACGTGATAGTGTCATGTCATACACCATACCTATGTTTAGCCCATGTTTATGTTAATAAATAAATTTATTAAAATTAAAACAAAATACATGGATGATTGGCTACAACAGCATTGGTGAAGAGGCCTGAATGTTTGGATTGGTGATTGATTGGTCTTTTAGGATGTTTTGTTATGCTTTTAACTCTGAGAATTCATGTTTCACAGTTGGAATGCAACCTATGAGAATCTCCTTGGGACCAACAAGCGTTTCCCGCAACGTATTCCCTTGGGAGTAAGTTCTTTTATACTAACTTGCTTCATTAAATTTTGTGTGTATCTTCAAAGGTTCACATAAAATCAGTTTTGAAAGATCAATTTTGTCTCTGAAAGATACATGCGACATGGTTTTTATTTGGCAGGAAATGGTTGACTTTCTAACTGATATTTGGGAGCTAGAGGGTCTCTATGACTGAGCAGGGAAAATATGTTCCTTTACTGTTATTAGTAGTATTATTATTCTGCTAATAGTTTGCAAGATAAAGGAGTTTAGTTAGAAATTCTTAGAATTTGTTCATATAGTCATTCTCTATAATCATGTAAATTTGTGGTGTTTCTCTTTCTATATTGCCAGATCACATTATTTGTGGTATAAATTTTTTAGTTTACAGAACTTTTTTTTTTCAAATATCAACAAAAAATCAACTAAATTAATGTCACATAATAGAGAACTCTTTTTGTCAATGAGTTTAGAGTTCTATCACACACAAATCACACCAAATAAATGCTGATCTGAATTTTGTAGATTTTTATACTTTTCCTTGTAGTGTTTTGGAGTCAATTTCTCATGCATCTGCACAACTATATACAAATTTAGATCAGAGTAACCTTGCATAAATCGTTGAGGTAAATTTAGATACACATCATAACTCAAATTCAATGGAGACACACAGAGAAATGCATTATTTAGCACCTAGAAGATCATCTAGAGATAGAAAACCACCTAGCTATCTCCATGAATATCACTGCTTATTAGCTAAGAAAGAGAGACCTGTAGCATCCAATTCACTCCCATGATTCATGAACTGTCCAAGTTTGTGACATTTAGCCATCACAACAAACACAAAGCGGAAGACATTTGAGGAAGCTGTGGCAAAGGAGTGACGGAGAAATGGCACTGTTCTGGAATTGATTGCTCTTGAGAAAATTAAACAAGACGCGAGATATGACTATTTCGACACATTTAGTCCCGCTGTTATTTGTTAAGATGACAACCTCAGATAATCTAAATCTAGTGAAGATCACTATTTGTTCTTAAAGAACACAAGTCATGGCTTTGTGATATATGTAAATGATCTAGTTCTCTCATAGGAGCTAGCATGGTTCATAGTCCTAGGCTTGTGGGAATGGGGATACCGATTTGATAAGACATGGGCACGAGAGAAATGTTGTGTGTAGCCCCATTAATACCATCATTATTGTTGTTATTATTAAGAGAGGTTCACTCAATTTCAACCCATAACTGATAATATTATAAATCACCACATATTATCATTGATGCCTTTATTTTCACAAGGGACACGAGTGTATCTAAGCAACCACTACTTTTAATAATCTAAGGTTCTCATTTAATCTATATCTTTATAGTATCTTTCTATCTATCTATCATCATCTGTATGTGTATGTAATTTTATTTCATCATGTTGCATTATTAATTTTCCTGTGGACAAGACACAAAGCAAGCCCACAAATTAAAGGGTCTCTCTATAACTCATTGCTTTTCATAATTTTCTGAGAATATCAGACCCCAGAGTTATAATAATAATAATAACAATAATAATAATAATAATAATTCAATCCTCTCATATGTCCTTAATTAATTACACTATGTACAAATAGTTCACAAAAATTTATTTATCATGTAACGGTATATGAAATGATCATATAGTTAAGGATTTTTCTTTTCCCGATCATTTGACTTACAAGCTCGATCCAAACAAGAAGAAGGTTAGTTTATGAAATAACTTATGATCAACTAATTAAGGATTATTATAATAAAATTTTCTATAACATATAATTAAATTTCATATAAAATATAGGAATTTTCTTATTTATGACTATAATTAAATTTTATATACAATATAGTCACAATAATTAAATTACCATCTATAAGTAAACTTTATAAATAATACAATCAAACGTCATTTACATAAAAAAAAAATAAGGCTTGAACGTTGCATTTGTAGCTAACTAAGTAGATCAAAATTAATTAGGAAAATTGGCTTAGAGTTGAAGCTGATTATTATTAAAACATGGACAACCAAGCTTTGCGTAAGCAATGAAAAATTAACTAACGTAATTAACTGAGGAGGGCTTATTATCGAATTAATTAAATATAGGGAAAAATGCATGCTAGTTGCCCACTTGCTTATAAGAATATGATGCTTCATAATATATAATCATGCACGAGCAAATAAACATATTTGAATAATATATTATTTCATGTTGTTGCCTCATTAAGACTTAACCTAAAAAGGGGTGGACTCACGAATAATAAAAGATTCACATTTGAATAAGAGAAATATATGATCTTTTAAATGTGTGTAATAATATACTTTTCATTAATTCTAATAAGTTGATAAATATTCTTCTATTTTGTTAGGTTAAATGTACGTATTATAAGACCCACATATATCAAATAAGGGAAGGTCTATGATGAAGACACTAAAGTGTCTTCTAATGAGAATATTAAATCTTGATCGTTGATTTGTGTTATTAAAATTTGATGTGCAATTAAAAAAAGAGAGAGAAACTTCTAAATATGATAATATCCTCATCAAAAGACACTTAATTGTCTTCATGGTAGAATTTTTCATCAAATAATTACAACTTTTAATAATAAATTGTTGTCTATTATTGAAATCGATATATATAGAAGATCTAATTAAATAAATATTTAAAAGATATGTAATATACTAGGAAATAAAAACATAGTAAAATTAATTAATTAATATATAAATATAGAGCAGGTACACAATTCCAAAATTTGGATGAGTTGGTAGCATCACAAAAAAAAAAAAAGTTTTATTGATATTGAATATTGGATCCTAGGTCCAAGGTTAGTTACTTCATTCTTCAAGAACAAGAAAAATGGATTATGAAAGTTATCTCTATAAATAATTAAATATAATTAACACAAGTGGACGACAAGCTTCAAGGAAAAGGGAAAAGGGGATCTCTATAATTTCCCTGTTTAATTTATATATTAATTAATCTAAGTACAATGCATGTTCCATATATAAGGTTAGAGAGAAAGGATTATTAATAGGGTCATCATCATCATTCATGAGGGTCAAAATTAGCTGGTTCGTACGTAAGGAACTTGATTAAAACAAAAGATCTAGAGTTGGTGATAGTGATCCTTAGCTTCAAGCAATGAACCTAGAAATTAAATGTTAAAAAAAAAACAGGAATACGTGTGCATAGGTTAATAAGTTAAAATTAAGTATAATTTTATTATATATTTGTATCACTAATTTGGTTCTAAGTATGAATGTACTTCCCAAGATTTTAAGTAATTAAGACTTGATGTTTCTTACTATTATATTTTTTTAACATCTAATTTATAGTTTTAATTTTTTTAATAATATTATTATTTCTAACAAGTGATATCGGAATTTAATTACTATCAAATTTGGCTAAGTTTTATTAAGTGAATATTTTATAACTGAAAGGCAACAAGACTAGGAATAATAATAAGGGGATAGGTTTTGGCACTACTTATAATTTTGTTAATGAGTTATTATCTTATATGTATGAAAAATGTTATTATGTGTGTCCAATATATATTTAGAAATACATATATCATACATACATTTTGTTATTATATCTTTTTGTTTTTCCGTAAAAAAAAGTTGCCTATTTCAACTAAAAAAATTTTGGAAATTGAAATATAAATTTGATGATTAATTTTTTGTACGTATATATGTAATAATATAGTTGTAATATTATTTATGAGTTTACATATAAAAATACTCTATATTTAGTGTTTGTAGAGTATGTTCAAACTTTTAAGGGCCATATAATGGGAGAAAGACCCAAACTATATATAAGGAAGTCCAATCCCTCTTTCAGTTAACCCTATAAAAAAATTGAGTAAAGGAAGAAAAGCGCACGCATGAAATGAAAGATTTTATGATAGACAAAAGTACATATGAAAGATTTGAAGGGACAAAAATACATATGAAAGATTCAAAATAATAGACAAAAATACACATGCCGTCCATCTACTCTTAATCAATGATTTATTATTTCGAATATTTCATGTGTACTTTTGCCATTATAAAATTTTTCGTATGCGCTTTTGTCCATTTACTCTAAAAATTTCTTATTATCTCTTATCTCTCCTTTTTTGTTTTTTTCTATTTTATTTATTAAGGTGAATACTCATATGCATATGATGTACGTCGATTTCATATGAAATTGTTGCTAAAAATCGTTAGTTAACATATTTCAACTTCGTATGAAATTAACTGTATGCGAATTTTCATCTAAATGTAACTAATCATGAACCACTACTACAAAACAGCGAATTAGCAACGGTTTGGTTCATTGTTTAGCAAAAAAAATTGTAACGAATACAAAATTGTGATTGATTTGATCGTCGTTAAAACATTTAACAACGGTATACAACCGCCACTAAAACCGTCCTAAATATCTTTGAATATATATTACTATTAGGGATAAAATCTTATATAATCATACATGACGCAAGAATAATATTTAGTATTACTCCTCATAAATTGAAGCCAAAATTGTCGTTATTAGTCACAATTTTCCAAACCTGATTTATAAGAAACCAAGCTTTCATGCCTCTACAACTCCTGAACCTTCTCATGAAAGTATAAAACAACAATTCGATAAGAAGAAGGAATACCTAAAATACATTATACGTATATATTATATAGTTTATTATTTTTTATTGACTTTAATAAAGAACTACTTTTTAATTAGTATATTCTTACGTAAATCAGCATTCAACTTGCCGACTTATAATTTGTACAATTGTTTAATTTCTTAAGCATTATCAAATGTATATATATTTTAATACACCACCATATATATATACATTCTAAATAAAGCTTCATGTTATCATATAATAATATCACGTTGTCACAAAATAATAATAATAATAATAATAATAATAATAATAATAATAATAATATTTTATAAATTAAGTAAAAGCAGCAGAGTCAATAGTGTATATAATCATTAGATAAATTGTACGATAATTATGATTATAGCGAGTGACTGAAATTATAAAATTTTAATAACAGTAAAAAACTATAATTAAAAATAAAATGAAACATTTTTATTAATATTATATTTTTAATTATTATTAGCAAAGTGAAAATGAAATTTTATAAAATACAAAATAGCAAGTGGCTACGTAAAGAGGCCAGCTACATATATTATCTTGGCTTTGGTTTTATTTATTTTACGAAAATGTTCTCAAGTGTCATCGTACTTAGTCACTTACACGTCATTTATATTCTGTTTTTGGGTCGGCATATATTAGTTTGGTTTATCGATGAAATTGTATATAAATATCATGCATTTATTAATTATTATATTTGTTATATTGTAAAGTTCTTCTTTTCTAAGACACCGGTGGTTAATTAACATGTTTAATATGAAATTATTTTATTATAAATTCAAGGGTTAATTTATATTTCCATTTTCTAAATTCATTTTTTTTAGTGTTTTCTGTTTTAAAACTTTTGTGAAAAAAAAAATAACAAGTAAAAGATAAAAACTCAAATTAAATACACTCTTAAATTTTTTTTGAAAATTTTTCAATATTTCTTATTGTGATGTATTTAGTAGGTAAAAAAAACATTTTATAAATTTATATTATAAGTAATCTTAATAAATCCATTTATTTATTATTAATACTCTTAATTAAAACTTAAAACTAAGAGCAAATTACTTAATTAAATAGGATAAAAAGTCAATATTACTCATTCAAACAAAATCATTCATGATTATATTTTTTCACAAACAAATTCATATAAATCGTTGGACCCTTCAAACGATTGATTGAATTCAAAGAATCATCGCACCTCTTCGACGATTAGTATTGCCTAGCTTCCTTTGAAAATTATCGTACCACTTCGATGATTTAGTGTTACTTAGCTTTCATTAAAAATCGTCGAACCCAATGACAATTTAGTATATATGGTCTTTACATTCGAGCAAGATCGCGCTTTCCCTCCAACAATTTTGCTAGGATTGCGACAATAAAATCCCCTTATCCTCTAGTAATTAGCGTCATTTCCCCGTTTCCTTCCTCCTCGAGCCTCTCATTCTTCTCTTCCTCCATTATTCTCCCACCACTCTACACAAAAAGAAAATACAATAATGATGGAGCCAGCTATAATAGAAAGTGATACTGAAAAAATATTTTACAGATTAAGTAATCGTCACCCCTCCAACAATTTACATTAATCTGATATTGTGCAAAATAGTATTCCTTTACACTTTATGTAAATACTAAATATTGGATTGTTTTTTATTTATTTAAGTAATTTGTTGAGTCTCTAATATTACCGATAATGACAAAAACATTGAATATAAGGTTTGGTTTATTCTGCTTTGATATGGGCCAAAATGTCCATTATTGTTGTTGCTAGCTACTTGTTGGTTAGGCCCAATTTTGGAATCATGAGAAAATTTGTTGTTTGAGCCCATATTGCCTTATTATTTGCTGCTGTGGTTATTTTGTTTGTGCAGAAATTTCAGCAAGCATTGGAGGGAAAGAAAGCTCTCTAATTGGCACCTTGGAGGGAAAGAAAACAAAGTGAATCTCCCTAATAATTGAAGATCAAGCTTAGAATCATTTTGAAGGGTGAAAGATGAAAACTTGGAGCCAAAGATTAGATTGAATGGCCAAGATTAAACAAATACACTAAAGCAAACAAAGGACAGCAAGGAAGGCAACCTGCTCTGCAACATTGCACGTCTTGCATTTTGCAATATTGCAACTCCAACCTTGGTCACTGCTCTGCCCCATTCAGACTCCTCTCCACCAGCATGCTACATTGATTCTAATCAAGAAAAAGCAGTTTGTCTTTGAGGCAACACACTCATATAAAAGGGTGTCCAACCAAGAGAAAAGCAAGGAGAGAAATCAAGAGAAAAGAGCATTTCACCATACCTTTGAGCAACTCAGAATTCACAATTCTGATCCCTTCTCCTTCATATGTATTGAATGTTTTATTTCACTTTTCTAAGTTTATCATTCTTGTTTCCATGAGAGAAAATACAAATGCAAGGCATTGAAAAAAGTCATTGAGAGAAAAGGCAAGAGTGATATGTTTAAGAAAAGCCATTGTAAATTAATTTTAAATTTAGATTAGCTTCTGTTTTGGATCATGAGCCTGAGAGGTTCCCCTTGTGAGTTGGGATAGCACTCATGTAGATTACTAAGCTAGGCTAGCTTAGGATTGAAAGTCCTTGGTAAAAGGCAAGTGTAATTTCATTGAATTGGTGTTTGTGGAATTCTACCATGATTGTGGTGGAGACTGGATGTAGGCTGCAGTGGTGGTAGCCGAACCAGAATACTTGGTGGTGTTGCCTTTATTTAAGCTTGCATTACTCTGCTGTCCGTTTGGAGATAAAAGTGAGTTTTTGTCTCCCTCTAACTCGAGGAGACAAAACTGCACAGCAAACTGCACTTGCTTTATTGGCCGAAAAATGTGTACTCAGATTCAATCCCCTTTTCTAAGTCACTTCAAACCTTCATAATTTATCCTAAAATTAGCGCATGATTTATTCAATCAGAAATGAATCTCTCAATTATTTGTCAAATATAATTTTTTACAATTAACAAATTATCAAATGTTCTTTTTATCCCACCTATAAATTGTAGGATGAAAAATTATACTTTACAAAAATAGAGTTTACTACTAAAAATAACCATGAAAGATTATAAAATTGATAAAATTAACCATAAAAGATTAGAATGATAAAAATACACATAAAAGGTTCAAAATTATGACAAAATATTCATGAAAAATTTAAATAACAAAAATACCCATGAAAAATTTAAAATTGTGACAAAAATATCTAAATATTATATAACTAATTAAGCATTAACATTCAGCATAAGCTAATTTTAGACATTTTTATCATAATTTTTAATTTTTTATGAATATTTTTGTTATATTTTTTATGGTTATTTTTGTCAATCTTAGAATCTTTAATGGTTATTTTTGATAATTAACTCTACAAAAATAATTAAAGGAAACAAACTGAAAATTCCATATATATATATATATATATATATATGCAAAACTTAAAAGGAAAACTAGAATAGGGATATGGTTGGTTTCACTCTTAAATCCTAATTAATTAGGGCCCCATGTTTGGTGATGTTATCTTAATCAATCATAATTCCTCTTAATTAAGGTTCATGGCCAAACTTTCGAAGTTCAATGTATCTTTTAATTTTGACCAAGTAGATCAAGATTTTTCTAATTTTGCATTTAGGCTCTTTTAAAAGCTAATAATTAATTAATTATTTATAAAACTTTGTTAAAGCTAAGAGATGTAGATATAGTTGAATGAAAACCAGGATTAGGTGTAGTGATAATAATCAATAATCATGATGATAAAAGTATAGATAAGATGAGATTCAAGATTCATAAGTATTTTATTTGAACAAGATTGATAAAGTATATAATTCATTTATTTGCCTCTAATATTTATTAAAAAATTTTAATTATTAATTTAATTTAATTGTTAATTTGAAACTTCAAATTAGTTTTAATTTTAATTTTTACTATTAATTTATTTTCAGTTAATTGTTAGTCAATTTTAAATATTCTTAAGTTTTCTATTATATATATATAAATCAAACCTTAATGAAAAGAGGGGCTGCAATTGTCATATAAAAAATAAAAATTGACACTAGCTATGAGCAAGAATAATTGAATTGAATGTATGCTCCTCAACAACAGCAAATTGCCTAAAAATCGAGTATTATAAGCACAACTTGTTTGGATACTTTTATTTTTTTAAATATAGTTGTTATTATTAATATTATCATTGTTATGAAACTAAAGCTATAAAAGAGAGAATAATATAAAAGCAAGAGAGAGAGCTAGAGAGCAAGAATATGAAATTCTTATTGATTTCTGGATATGAAAAACT
>JASCZI010272136.1:7167-21730 GCA_036250425.1 Stylosanthes scabra
TTAAAACTATACTAGTCATTTTATCAAACACATGGTAGGCATATTGAAACATAACTTGAAATTAGCTAAAATCTACCTCTAATCATCACCAAATTTGCAAGAAGACTAAAATCAACATCAACAATCACAAATAAACAATACACATAAGAAAAATCATCATTAACATCAAATTAAAATTAGAAATTCAAGTAGCAAGCATTCATAATAACAAAGTATGAGAACAAGAGTATGAAAATGAAAATGAAACTCAAAGAGAACTAAGAGAAGATGAAAGTAAATATTAGTTCTTGCAATAATTAACAAGGATTAAAATAAAACTAACTAAACTAATCCTAATTCTAGAGAGGGGAGAGCTTCTCTCTCTAGAAACCTAACCTAAACATGATAAAACCTAAACTAAACTCTCCCTCCTTTGCACTTATAAATTTCCTCCTCAAATACTTGAAAATTCTGATTTTTGGGGCTTTTTGGGGCCCGAAAATGCTGGCCCACGTGCTCACTTAAATGAGGCACGTGCAGCACTGGTGCATATGTACAGACTCGTGTATATGCACTAGTGCGCTCTGACAGTTTCTTTTCTTCTTTCTTTTTCTTGAATTTCTCCATTTGTCTCATGCTTCCTTCACTCCTTCCAAGCCATCAATGCCTCCTAAACTTGAAATACATCAAACAAATACATCACGGCATCGAGTGGAATTAAAGTGAATTAAATTTGACAATTACATGATTAAAAAGCATGTTTTTTTTACATTCAAATATCAATAGGAGAAAATTTATAAAGCTTCTAATTACAAAGAATAAAGACAAACAAAGTTGATAAAATTCATTCTTTTTAACACAAAATTTCACATAAAATATGGATTTATCAACTACCAACAACTTTCTCAAAATTTATTAGTAACCAAATAAATGTTTTATTTGAAATATACTTAGCCTAATTTAGTATTTACTCTAAAGAAAAAAAGAGGATGATCTAATTTTAATAAATTGATATTAATATTCTTATTTTATTTTTTGATAACGTTACATATACTACTGTTTTTGGTAATTAAATCCAACTAAATTGACTCTATTACTAATTAACTCAACATAGAACACTTACTCAAAATGTGTGTAAATCACACCCTTCTTCTTCCTTTAATTTGCTGCTGTGTTTTTTTTTTCTTTTGACTTCTTCTTCTAATATTTGTTTTTGAATATTTTTCCTTTTTTTCCGCTTTTTCTTTTTTGTTCCTTCTTCTTTTTCTTTTCTGCTTCATGTTTTTATTAGTTTCTCCTATTATATTCTTACTTTTTCTATAGGGAGAGAAACAAAGAAGAAGGGAGGAGGAAAAACTATATTATTGTTTATAAAGTATATATATATATATATTCCTTTAAAAAAATTTCTTGTTATTGTTTATTTTTCTTTAAGATCAGATATTCTCAAAGACTTGAGACTATTTAGTCTTTTAGCTCCAACTAATCTTTACTGTGACAACTAAAGTGCTAATTAGATTTCTCATAAAGATTTTTTATGAGTCCTTATTGACAACAATAATATCTTTTCATTAGTGTTATCATTCGCATCATTAGTTGTTAGGACATCAAGGTCCATCATCATACTCGATCTCAGATTAAAACGTGTCGAAGTTTAAAATGGTTTTATTAACTCATCACATTACTTAAGTTTTTTTTGTTGTCTTAAGTGAGGCTCGAACCCAAGATCTCTTACTACGGAAGATGGGGAAATACCATCTGAGCTACTGCTTATCGGCACACTACTTAAGTTTAAGGTGATATCAGAATCATTATCATATTTGTATATTTATTACGGTAATATTAGATGTACCATTGTACACACCATTTAGTAACACAGAAAAATATAAATATTAGCATAGAAATTTTTTTGTGTTACTAAATAGTGTGTATAGATGGACATCTAAATTTATTATATTAATATGATATATAGTATTGTTAATTATACAGACGTTGATAACTTGATATATATAAATATAGTCCAAGTACTTTGTGATATATATATATATAAAAGCTAGTGATCTATACCCCTTTCGGTTTCCTTCAAGACGTCTTTCTAATTGTAGGTCTAGAACAATTGTTGCACCTCTTCTTTTTTTTTTTAATTCTGGTTCGCGTAATTGCGGGGTTTTAAACTTCTGCAATATATATTTTTTAATTTTGGCTTTCCAAATTGCGGGGTTTTAAAATTTTCGCAAATTGGTAAAACCGCCGCAAATTGTAGGAGTTTTAAAATTGTCGCAAAATGTTTTCGGTACCAGGGTTTCTAAAAAACCGCCGTAATCATATAGTAGGACACAATTTTGCGGGAGCTTTTCAAAATCCCGCTATCCGTTTTGCGGGAGTCAAAAACCGCCGCAAGTCGAAAAAAAAATTCCTATAATTCAGCGCGTTTTTTGTAGTGTTGATTGATTGTTAGTTATTTTAAATTTTCAGATGTTCTATAGTTTTCATTATAACATTCTATATGTAATGGTTATGGATATTTTATTTTTTATTGATTTATTTGTTATAAAAATATTGATTATCTATACTTATGCTTTCTATATAACTATTTAATTTGGATATAGCAAGGAAGTGAAGGAAGTAGTAGTGTTTAATTTGCTTTTGTGAAATTTAATTGAAGTGCATGAAACACGTTTTAGCGGGGAGAACGCCTGGTGTATAAATAAGTGAAGGGTAAGCTTATGGCGAGAGAACAAACAAACAAATAAAATCAATACTCTGTTATTCTTGTCCTCCTCCCCTTTATCTTCCTCTCTCTCTTTCTTTCTCTTACATACATGTAAAATAATTGAAGGGAAAAAAATGGCGAGAACCCGTTGCGTTGACAAAAGTGGAATGAAGAAAGGTGCTTGGACTTCCGAAGAAGATAGCAAGCTAATTGCTTATATTACTAGGTATGGTTCCTGGAATTGGCGACAACTCCCTAGGTTTGCAGGTAAGACATTATTCTTGCTTATATAACTAACTACTCAACCTGCATGTACAGATAATTAGTTAATTGATTAATTAATTAGTAATTGTATATAATTGGTGCGTTGTTGCTTAATAATTAGGTTTGGCAAGGTGCGGAAAGAGTTGTAGACTGAGATGGCTGAATTATCTGAGACCCAATATCAAACGAGGGAATTACACTCAAGAAGAAGAAGAGATTATTGTCACAATGCACAAGAAGCTAGGCAACAAGTATATATACATCTATCACTCTCTCATCCTTCATTTTCATTATTCACTCAACTCTGTCGCCCTTGGAAAGTAATTAATAACAAAGTTCCCAAACTTAACTTTACTTAAGAGTTAAGATGCCCTGACATTTAAAAATAAATGTTTGGATAATAAAAGGTGAAAATTCATATATAATTAACTTCGTACGAGATTGATACTTATAAATTGTTAAATAATAATTTAATTAAATATATTAAATCATTAGATGATTTTTAATAATAATTTCACATGTGAATATTTATCATAATAAATTTAAATTTAATTTATTTTTATGAATTTAGTAATATATAATTAATTATATGGGTAATTTTTTAAAAATTAACTGGTGCAAGAAAATTTTTATAATAATTTATATAAGTTTTATTAGTCAATACTCTAAACTAAAAAACTAAATTTTAACCTTTGCATTGTTTTCTAGTTGAATTTTGTTAAGGAATGTTCTACCAAAAATACTGGTAAAAAAATTTGAAGTAAAATATTTCTTTTACTAGAAAAATAAGACTATTACATTACCCCGCCCCTATCATTAAATAATGCGTTGCACACTTAAAAATTTTCTGTTTTTAAATTTTTAAAAAGATTCTCAAACTACAGATTTGCATTTTTTAATTTAAAAGAAAAATATTGCCTCTCTCCTTTTTCTTCAAGACCAAGAAAAATGAAATTAAAAAAAAAAACGTTAAACAGATTCTCATGAAAGTTTGTGTGTGATGATCAGGTGGTCTGTGATTGCATCGAATCTACCGGGAAGAACAGATAACGATGTGAAGAACCATTGGCACTCCTCCCTCAGGAAACGCTCTCATCAGAGCAACGCCGCCGGCGCCGCCACCAACAACCCTAAACCAAACAATTGTGCTTCCAATAATACAGAAGAGAACAGCAGCAACCATACTAATAATAATAATAATAACTCTTCGTTTCAATTTTCTCCTCAGACCTCCTCTGACACTGTCTCTGGCCCTTTGTCCCCTCAATCCACAATCACAATCTCTAATCATAATAACGAAAATCATTCTAATAATTCGGACTTTGGTGACATCGATTTTCTGAATTATTATACACAGCCAGCAATTGAAAATCTCTGGTCAGAGACATTTCTAGCTGAAGTAGTAGAGAATCGGAACGGTGGTTTTGGTTTTGGTTCATGTGACGATGATTCATGGGAATTAATGTTGTTGTCTCCGGCGCAATCATCATCGTTATCAAGTGCAGATAACTTTACCTTTGCAGCAGAAACAACAAAGACAGGTTTTGATGATGATGAAGAGTTTTGGAGACAACAACAACAGTGTTCCGTGGATTTGTCTTATGTTCCAAACGAACTACTTATTACATCGTACGTGGACGAGTATTTTCCTCATGTGCCTGTGTACGATGATTTAGATCTGTGGTCTCAAAGCAATAATCATTTTGCATCATGAAACATGTTATTAATTTGTCACCAAAAAGAAACATGTTATTAATTAGCTTCTTCTGTATGTATAACAGTATAAGTAATCAATCAATGAATGAGATATAAGTAAATAAAACGGTCCATATTCCAAGAATCAAATGTTAGTTGTGTGCTGCGATTGCGACCTTGATATTATTTTGGCATCACCTTAATTTTATTATGGAAAGAATAATCCTATATGTATTATTATATATTTTTTATATTTTATTTACAATATAAAAAATATAATATTAATAAAAAGAATTAATAAAACACATCAATACAATATATGATAATGCATTCGAATATTCCAGTACTCATTAAGTTTGTGTTTCACAGATTTTTTACCACTTCGATGACGAAACAAGAAATGTGTTTTTGATCCGTTCTAATAATCTGGGAGCGGAATCCAATTCCTTAAAGGGGATCTCGTTTACAAACTAGTTTTATGTCGAACTTTAAGAATGGAAATAAAACAGTGAAATACAAGAGACTTAGTTCTGGAACAATACTTCGATTACAAAAACACTTAAAAGTTAAGAAAAATAATCTTTCTCAGAATTTCGAAAGATGACAAACTTAAAAAGCTTGAAGAACAAACCTTCACAGAAGTTCGAAGAATCGTTTTACAGAATAATAACCTTTCACAGAAAACCGAAAGGGGTTCAGATGAAGTAAATACAGAAATTGTAAATAACTTGCATGAAATGTAAATAACTTGTGAAATAAATTTGACAGGAATTGTAAAAGTGAAAGGAACCCTACTCAGAAAGTAACTTGGAACAAAGTCAGTAAGTCGCTGGGATGTGAAATTGTTTAAGTGTGTTTCTGAGTGAAGATTCCAACCTTTGATCCAGAACACTACTCCTATATTTATAGGATTCGACCACCAGTAAGAAAACACCACGTGGCTAATTTCCCTTGTAACCGCTTCATGCCCATGATCAGACGATATACTCGAAGCATGCTCTTTGAAACCTTCATTCGATCCTTACAAACTTGACTTGTCGTCGAAATCGACCTTCGACTCGAATGTGCCCCTTTCCTCAGGTTGTATCAAATTTCATCACTTAGAAGTTCATACTTGGATATCGAGAACATTTCAAACCCAAACTCATCGAAGTACGAAATCTTTCCTTTTGGCATTGAAAGTATTGGTATTTCGATCCAACAGTTTGAAACTTAAATACCATTCGAATAATTATGTATAACATAGAAATAATATATGTGAATCCAAATTAAGACAGAAATATATATATATATAGATGCATTATAGTACAAAGAGATAGATTAATAATTCTTATGGAAAATATCTACTGATCGTACAAAAATAATATACTATAATATTTTCGTAAATATATATAATCGTATCATTCATATTAAACGAAATAATATGGGAGGGCATTGGTCTCTTTCTATATGATATAAATGATAATTGTTGTATTTGTTGTGAAACAATAGATGAAAATAATGGTAAATGAAATTTCATATATTATGAGAATGAGAAAATATTAGTAACTAATAATTATTGATTAGACAATATTAATAAAACTATAAATAAAAAATAAAATGGTAATTACATATAAATTGTATTTTTTTTTATATTATCAGTTAACGTTAATTCTTTTAAAATTATTACCTATCACCGTTGTATTGAAATATTTTGCTTAAATCCATGGTCCATGGAGATAGTGGAATCAGCATCCAACAGTACATGAACTTAATTGTAGGATCGGATTGAACTAACTGAATTCCATGTTTTATTGCTGTTTGTTTTATGTGTCTTGTAATTTTGATTGTACTCCCCTTAGGGGCTTTTAGAAACAAAAGTACATGAACTTAGTGGATCTCTAAGCCAATGCAGATCTGGAACTCCAGATTTGCAGTTCGATTCCAAATCATCCATTTACGATTATGGAAAGGTGAAGAATATCGAATTTTGTTAAAGGATAAAACAAATTAGATTAAATTAAAGCCAGATCAGGGATCTAATAAGGGCAATTGACAAGGGAGGGTCAGGACAGGGGGATTTTTTTTCACACGGGATATGTCTCGCTCGTCCCCGTAAGATCAGTTGCCATTCCTGTCTGTCAAGAGAAGTAGTTTTTATTTTTCTTTTTTCTTTTTAATGGGTCGGGCCGGGCCTCATGAAAAAAAATGATTTTCACATTTGAAGTGTTGGGCCACATGCACGTGACGTGAGTGGGATCACCATTAATACCATTTCGTCCTTATACCACATTTTCTAATGTAACTGATAAGTAATTTGAATTGATTTGAGTTGTTTAAATGTCTATTTAATTCCGAATTTAAAAAAACGTGATCACATTAAATCTCCCGAAAATAATACTCGATAAAGCACAAAAAAATAATCTAAGCCTCTCAAATCTATAATATTCTCATTAAAAAAAAAACCATTCCGCCTTTAAGCCTTTATATTATTTATATATGACTTTCATCTTGCCTTCGTCCAGGGCTATCTAGGTTTCATTATTTTGTCATATTATTTGCTAAACATCTAAAACAAAAACTTTATACGTAGTAGACTAGTCAACTTCAACAGGATTTCTTTTACATAATATATGATGAAAAGTTAGTTATCACGACAATTATGTTGTCATTTATTATTTTTCTAAAATTTAATAATTAATTTATAATATATACAATTATTTCATTAGTTTATATATATTCACTAAATATGGTACATATGCAGTGATATATTATAAAGCCCAAAGATAGTCCCAACCCAGTGCAATTCTCTTTAACCGAAATTGTTTCCTAGAAACGACGTTGGGTGTGCTCCTTCCAACAAACTTCGAAACTGACCGAGTCATCAGATTATATATATAGGTCTACCTTGATTGAATTTTGAAATAATCCAAGATCGTAGAAATTAAAAAGGTAAGATGCTTTAAAATTATTTAATCAAACTGTATCTCGTTTGTGGTTGGAATTTTAGAAGCAAAACTGTGGCCGGAGCCACATGTTACATTGCATTCAACTTTTCTGGTAGGGATATATTTCATGGAACACATTGAATTATTAGTCCAATTGGCCTCTGTGGATCAGAGGAATATTTTCTTCTTGTTCAAACTTATTTTCATCGAAAAGAAAAAAACAGACACTTGTTGAATTATTTGTCCACTTGTACTAGATTTCTTATTTTTTTTACTCTTTTGATGAGGAGTAATAGAATATTGGTGTACACATATCTATAAATACAATATTAAAACAATAAACCAAGTAACTACTAAGTCAACTTAACACACTCGCACCAAGGCGCGTGCTTCCACGACCGATGCGCCAAAAGTCAGGCGCGTGCATTTCACGACCAAACCGCCCAAATTCAAAAGGTCGCAACCCGCAACTCAATGCAAAATATGAAACGTCTCCGCTACTATCTATCCTCCTCCCAACCATTCATTATTCATTTCATCCATTCGTTCTTCACATTCCATTTCAAAAAAAAAAAGAACAACAGAACTTTCGAAGACAGAAAGCGATTCTGAGCAAAGAATCACACAAAGAAGAACAACAATGAACTACATTCAAAGTCGCACAAGGTTAGTATTGTTCACAACTTCTGTCTCGATCAATTCCTTGTTCTTTTTAATTGGGGTTTGAAAGTTTTGAGTGACTGTTCTGTTTTCCTTTGTTTATCGCCGTTAACTTTAATCGATCACATCAGAAATGTATATGCTGTATTCGCTTCACAAATTCTTTTAAATTCGATTCATGTTAGGGTTAGGTTTCATACATCCATGTTTCGAGCCCTTTTATAAAAAACGCAACTTCTTTATATCATTTAGAGTTTATTTTTCTTTTGGTCTGACTGTTCATCATGAAAATACATGGGGTCGATTTCAAAATTAAAATCCGTTTCGCTTTCTGTTATATGTTCGCTTCGACTTCTTTTTGTTAAAAATTGCTTTCATGTTTCAAACCAAAAAGATTAATTTCTGAGGAAACCGTGAGCCAAATACGCTTCGAAGTTTTATTTTTGTTTATTCTTCATTTTCTACTTCATTTTATTTTATTCTAATTTTTTTTTTGACTTTCTTATGACTTGGTTGAATATCCATGAAAACCGTTTAACTTTTGATCATAAATCCGCTTCACTTTTGTATTACTTCAGTTTACGTAATCTGTTGGTTCTGCATTTTTTTTGGGGAACCGTTTAACTTTTCTTCATATATCCGCTTCGCCTTTTTGTTTGATTCAGTTTGATTAATCTGTGGGTCGTGCATTTTATTGTGAATTTCACAGCAAATATGGGAAACCAAAAGGAAACTGTGTCGCGTAAAGGGAAGGCTGTCAAATCTAAGAATGCTGCCCCTAAGGGAAAGAATCCCGAGAAAAAGGATGTAAGTATTTCTTGTTTTCAAATCTCTTTTTTTTGTTATTTTTTTTCACTCCAAAATTCAATTCACTTACACCAGAAAGATCCGCTTCGTTTTTTATGTTGTTGTAGCAAGGTCATGACTTTACTTGCGTCCCACTGTTCATTTCAACGGTGTTCCATAATTGCCTGAATAACGACGAAGAAAAGATGAAGATCGTTGAGGAACTCGGATTTGGAGCGTTTAAACATCTTCCACTATACTACCTGAAGCACCAAGTGTTGAAACAAATCTTCATCCGTTTCGAGCCAGATGACCACATCATCCACGCCGTCGCAGGGGACGTGGAAATCACAACAGAGAAGATAGGCAAGGCGCTAGGACTAAAGTACACAGGTATAAACTCCTTACAAATCCGCTTCGTTTTAGAGTTAGAATCCGCATCGTTTTGATAACTATTTCACTTCCTTTTCTAAATCCGCTGCGTTTTTTACTTCCTTTTGTAGGATCAACTTACCCCGAGAAGGTTGTTAGTAAAGACCTAAATGATTATGATTATGCCGTCTTCAAGTATTTCCAGGGCATATCTCAGGCTGCCCTCAAAAAACTAATCTTCCAAACCCCTGTTGACACGGACAAAAAACAGGGACTTGTTCAAGAGAGCTTTCCTTCTCTACATTCAAAAATGCTTCCTCCTTCCCACCTCGGCTGAAAATATCAGTCCAAGGGCGCTCCCAACAATTTTCAATCTGGAAAACACGAGGCACCAAAATTGGGCTCTCCATATCCATAACTTCCTCCTAGAGGAAGTCCAAAAGGCAAAGGATAACAACACAGCCTCTGTCAGTGGATGCTGCTTCGTCTTGATGGTTATCTACTTCCACGAGACGCATTTTGGAAAGAACTCACGAGAAGTCAAAGCCCAGCCTCCTTGGATTCAGTACTGGACTGGGAAAACACTCTGGGATAGAATGGTACAGGAGAAAACAATGAGAGCGGTAAGTTAAATATCCGCTGCGACCCTTTTCTAAAAATCGCTTCGTATTTTGTTCCCTAATAATTTTATTTCATTTCTGATCCAGGGATTGGTCAGGGTTCCAAGGCGCCTCTCACTAACAAGGGGAAGAACAAGAAGAACACCAGAAGTGGATCATCGTCAGAATCAGAATACATTAGTTCTGATTCCCTTTATGCAGAAGGCTATGATTCTGATTCTGAGATGACGATGTCTGAAGCCATCGTTAGAGTTGAGAGGAAAACCAAGAGGAAAAACGACTCCGTCCCTGACCCAATTCAAGATCCTGTTTCTGAGTAAGTCCCAAAATCCGAATCATTTTACACATAAAATATCCGCTTCGGCTATTTTCTTTCCAGTCCGTTTCACTAAACAGTTGTATATCCGCTTCGGATTTGTAGTCCAGACGATCAAGAAACGATTGGCCAAGCTATGGTGAGAAGGAAAAGGAAGAATCTTGAGGGGCATCGCATCCAGAGCAGGAGAACAAGGAAGCGAGGAAATTCCCCCACTCACAGCAATGCTGAAAGTGCCAATCAATTTCTTCACGATAATGAAGAACCAAATCAACCTCCAGAAGAAGAGGGAACACAACTACAACCATCACCAACACAGCCACAACCACATCAACCTCCACAAGAAGAGGTTCCTCAAAAAAAACAACTACAACAACAACCCCAAGGCGAGATCATTGATATCTCCTCAGGTTCTGAGCCTGAGCCTGAGCCTGAACCTATACCTCTCAGAGTGTTGGTTCCAAAAGTCGAAGCGGATTTGGAGGCTTCGCCAAGAGAATTGCTCTTGACTGACACGCTCCTCAGGCTTAAGAACGACGAGCAGCCAAGTAAAAAAGATGATAATGGCCCTGCTCTACACCAAGAAGAAGAAGAAGAACCACAACAACAACAACAACATCCACAGGAAGAAGAGGAAGAAAAAGAACAGCAACAACAACAACAACAACAATAGCAGCAGCGACAACAACAACAACAACCGCAAAAAAGGGGAACAGCCTTCACAATCTATTGTTGAAGTATTGTAAGTACTTCTATCCGAAAATGTTTCTGTTAATATCCGCTTAAACAGCACTTATAAATCCGCTGCTGATTTTTATTCTTTATATTCGTCTCTCTTATTCATCAAAAACTGTTTCGATTTATTTGTTCACAGGCCCATACCAGCAACTCAATATGTTATTGAGATTCATTCTTATGATGAGGATCCAGAGCCACGGCCCAACAAGATGTTGATTCCAAAGGTTGAGACAGGTGTCGCTTCCTCACCGGCCGCCATGCTAATAACAGACGTCCTGATGAGCATGGCCGATGATGAAGCACCAGAGCCTCACCATGAAGAAGAATCACAACCTGATCCCTCAATGCCATCGTTCAGCTTAAATTTCGACAATCTAAAGCCTCAAGCAGATGAACCAACCCCCCCAAAAGCACCGGAAATGGAAGAGGAGTTTCCACTAACAGCTCGAACAATGGCTGTTATTAAAAGCCTTGATGAGCAAGTTAGTGCAAAAGCACCTGCATTGGAAACTCCACAGCAAATCCAAGAGGAGGATGATGATTTCCAAGAACGAGTTGCAACTTGGGCAACGGTGCCAAAGGGAGGTAACGATTATGAGCTCATCTTCAATCTCAGAGGGCCACGGACCTTAGAGGCAATGAGGTGTTAATTTGATTCTATGGCACCAAAATCCTACATCGACATACAAGTAAGTTGACATCCGTGCAAAAATCCGCTTCGATTTTGCTTTATTTCCTATATAATTGTTTATTTATTTATTTTGTTTTTTTTTTCATTTATTAAGGTTGTAGGACTCATGTGCCACATTCAAAATGGGGAGGAGGGTGAGAGGTATGAGAAGATGGTGTATTGCATCCCACCAGAGATACTTGTAAGAATCCGCTTTGCTATTTAAATCCGCTTCTACTATTTTTCCAAATCCGTTTCTTCTCCGGTCACTGAAACCGCTTTGATAAATTTGTGTTTTCAGACAAGGATGCTTGAGGCTCATCACCATAACTGGATCGACAAGAAGAAGTGGAGACCACACGAAATCAACACACTTGTCAATCATAAAGAGTATCTCAGCTTCATTGACCGTGAAAAAATCCTCTCCCACAGATTTGTAAGTACCTTTTTTCTTCGTTTGTGAATAGATAAATGAATTAGCTGTCCTACTAATCTCGTTTGTTTCTTAACATGCAGTTCTTTGCACCAGTCTTGTACTCAGAGCATTGGTGGTTATATGTTCTGGATAAGAATGGGCCAGAAGGTCCAGAAATGTTTGTTCTGGATTCAAAGAACATATCCTCCGCAACAGAAGAGAGGACAACACTGAACAAGTTTGCCGTAAGTGCCATCTTACTTAAAATCCGCTTCGCTTTTCTATATCCGCTTCTACTACTTATCTAAATTCGCTTCAACTTCGTGTTTTTGTAGTCTAACATATTGAGTCAACTGCTGCGATGGGCTGGGGCTCCAACAATATTGAAGAAGGGTTCATGGTCGTTGCTGCCAACTTATATCAATGTTCCTCAACAACCAAATGAGTATGATTGTGCAGTGTTCGTGATGAAATGGATGGAACTAATAGATCCAACCAAACTGCACGGTTGTTGTACATACGACATTGAACAATGGACTGATGTGAGTATCCATTATCCACATTTGATTTAGTCTCGTTTTCTTTTTTTTTTTAATTCCGTTTCACTTTATTAAATATTAGCTAACATCCTTAATTTTTCTTTCCTATTGTAGCCTATGCTCATGGAATTCAGAAAAAAGCTTGTGGCAAAGATAATCCTGAGCAAGGACAACACAAAGAGATCAGATGCAATAAGAGCGGCACATGAAATGCGACGAACAAAACCATCTGCTGCTCTTCGTAGTCCATTCCTTCCTTTTTCTACTCCTGATTTGCCTTCCACATAACAAACAATATGACTTGTTAACTTATTTTTTTATTTGTTTCTTATAATTAAATAATTATAAAATTAACATTGAATTAAAAAATAGAGCAACCCGTGTTTGTGTTTTCACGTTTACTTTGACGATCTACTCATTTCAAAAATCCGTTTCGTCTTTATTTTATATCCGCTTCTATTCTTTTAATCCTCATCCATCTCTTAAATACAAGTACTTGCCTACAAATTACTTAGCATTTAACAACAAATCAACAAATAACTTCACCATAATTAACCCTTGTACTAGTCTTTGATTACAAGTTTCTTAGCCTTTTGCAAAAAAAAAAAAAAAAAAAAAACCCGAAGCGGATCTGTTCTCAAACGCCGAAGCGGAAATATCAAAAGAGAGAGCAACATGTCAGCTTTCATTCTTCAGCCTATATCAGCCTGATTTCTTTTTTCTAAATACAAGAATTTGCCTACACATTACTTAGCATTTAATAACAAATCAATAAATAACCTCACCATAATTAACCATTTGTACTAGTCTTTGACAACAAAAATGCTCAGCTTTGTCCAAAAAAAAAAAAAACTGAAGCGGAACTGTTCTGCATTCCGAAGTGGATATACAAAATTCAGAACACCATGTCAGCTTTCATTCTTCAGCCTATATCAGCCTGATTTCTTTTCTTTTTTCCTCTTCTTGTTCGCAATCATCTTATCCAAAGCGGATCCCAATCGTTTCTTCGGTCGTCCTCTTGACCTAATAGGTTTTGGTGTTTGTAATTCAGCTAACAGCTTCACTGAACCATCATCGTGTCTTACTATGCATTCCACTTCACTATTCCTTTTGTATTCTTTCATATCGGCTTCAAACTTATCATATGCACTATGAACCATCGCAGTCAACACATCACTCCCCGAAGCATCCTCGCAGTGAACTTTAGCACGACTGATCATAACATCATAGTTTATATTCCTTGGCTCCAATGAAGGCTCATCGTAACTGCTTTTAATACTCGTATGCCTCCTCTTTATATTTTTGCACCATCGTTCTAATATATAGCATTCTGCAATGCTATCAACCCTCTCATGGCTAAGTACCAACAAACAATGCCAACATACTATACCTCTAGATTCAAATAACAAACACTCGCATTTAACTTCAAGTGACGAATATTCATATGTAACCTTGTATATGTTGCTCCTCTTGGGTGAAATATCTTCTCCAACCTCGTAAACTACAAAACCTGGAACCCGCTCTATACATGATGCCACGCAATTAGCCTTTGCTCTAAATTGTATTTGAACTTCCCTAAATTTTGAATTGGTGTATACTCTGAATTGCGATTCGATGCCGCAATTAGTAGCGCAAGGAACATCTGTGTAAAATCTCCTGCGTCTGCTTCCCTCTCTTTTTGTTCTTTTTTACCTATGCAATTATCAAATTGCTTAGCAAGCTGAAACAGCGTACTCCTCCGGGTAATGAAATTGTTAAAAAATGCATGCATGCTCTCGCTCCGTTGTGTACTTCTCATCCCAGCCCAAAAGTGATTGTCAAGATACACAGGGACCCATATATGACGATCTGCATACAGATCTAATAATA
>JASCZI010272136.1:27076-48937 GCA_036250425.1 Stylosanthes scabra
ATATATGTGCTCCCAATTGACCAATGCATTTCCACTTTTATCTTCTAATAATAGGTTGACTCAGACATATCATCCAATATATTAATCATATGTATATATAATTTAAAAAATATAGTTAAAAACTTAATCATCTAGCTAACATAGATTAAGTTTACGAATCGAAAAAAATATATATATGGAATACCTAAGAAATTTAAATTTTTAAAATATTTGTTACGTATTTATTAAAACAATTAATTTTTTTTATCAATAATAATAATAAGAATTTAAAAAAGTTTTAGTTGCCAATATTAGAGAGACAATAAGAAGATAATATCATTTTTCTTTCTTTTTTTTTTCCCTTTTACTATTCATTATTTTTTTAATTACACTCATTGACTCCATTCCCTAACGTTGGTTAGGTAGCATTATTCTAATATTTTAGTATACATAATAGCTTCTCGTAATATCATTTTTTTTAAAAGACTAATCCATTACTTACACAAGAGTAAGTTATGAATCTCTATATCATAGAAATTTTGGAAAAATTTTCTAATATAAAATAAAATAAAATTTTATTTCAAAAAACAAACGAAAAATATATTAAATATAGAACATGGCAGCCTTTCAAAAATAAAGTTGGATTTCTGTATTTAATATTTTTTTATTTTTTTTGGAAATAAATTTTTTTTATTTTATATTAGAAAATTTTCTTAAAAATTCTAATAGCATGTTATTATAATATTATTTTTTAAAAAATAAATCGAAAAGAAACATATAAATGATATATTATATCTCTAATATAATGCAGTTAAACACAACATTAATTAGATTTGCTAATACATATTTATTTAATTTAAAATGGTATAGTAATATATATTAGTTTGTGAACCCATGAAGCTGAACATGTTTATCTAATTTTGTTAAAGCTAATGAATCTCATCATCATTGTGTCGTCGTGTAGCTACTATTCATTCTTGCATTTGTTGGTTGGTGCTAATAACACAAACTAATTTGTCCAGCCTTGCTTATAATATGGTTTGGGCTAGTTGAAAAATAGTGTAATCCTTGCTTCCTTAGTGATAGTCCTTTCCTAGTACAACTATCCTTAATCACGGATTAGTCACAATTTATATGTTACGTTGGTGGGAATCCAGAAAATTTGTTGACACTTTTATTATGATGATTGGATGCCCATTGCCTTTATTAACTGTTTTCAAGTTTTTTGTCCTTTCAGATAGGATAGGAAATGAGTGAATCTATTTAAGTAAACATTGTACATTATTGTTGCTAGTTCTTTAGCTGTTTTCATGTCTAGATGCTTGTATACCTCGCTCACACAGTATAATTGGTTTACTACGACCCTTTAAATATAACAATATTAATGATATACTCATCAATCATCAATCATCATATATATATAATTGAGTTCGTTAGGATTAGAAACTTTGGAAGGGCCACTTGACATGCAAGGTAATACTAATACATATAGTTTAAAAATTAATACCAAAATAGTCCTTGAGGTTTTAATATTGTACTATTTTAGTTCCTAAAATTAAAAAATTAAAATTGTATCAAGTTGGTCTCTAATCTCATTTTTGCCTAATTCTAGCTGATTCTGTGAGTAAAATAACAGCTGCCGTCCGCGCGTCGGACAACATGTAAAGACATTTATTCAGTTATGGTACTAAATAGTTATTAAAATAATGTCATTTAGTATCTAATAAGCATAAATTAAAAGATTGTGGAGAGATTAGATAGTAGATTATATCGCTTTTAATGATAATTTAATGTCATAATAAAACAACATCATTTTTTATTATCCAACATGCAAGATATATAGTTGTCACGTCGCTTACAAAATTAATAAAAGTTAAATTAAAAAACAAAAATTAATTTAATACAATTTTTTCAATCTCAAAATTTAAAATAATATAATTAAAATCTTAAAGACTATTTGAACGTAACCCGAGAATTTGAGGGTCCAAATAGAGTTTAACACAATATATACTACCTAAGACTATCGATAGAAACAATGTTCTGAGATAAGAATGCTTGGACCTTTGTATTATTATTAATTGGATATATATATATATATATATAAAAGGAAACAGCGACGGATTTAGAATTTTTTTTATAGTGGGACAAAAATATATAGTACATAAATTTTTTTAAATTATTAATATATTTAAATATATAAATTTAAATATATTATTCAAATTTCTAATAATGTAATTAATACATAAAAAAATATATTAATTTAAAAGTGTTATTTTTTATTTCAGTGTTTTTGGCAATGCTATACATATAATATTTTTATTATCAATACTAGGTAAAACACATCAAACATATTTTAATTGATTATATTATATATAATATGAAAAAATCTATAAAAAAATATAAATCAAATGGATTAATTTTAATTATTTACTATAATAGTGTGAGAAGACAAAAATAATGATGTGAAATATTCAAATTAAAAACAATAATTCTCTTTAGATATCATATGTATATATATTTTACTATTAAGTAATTATTTAACAATTGTGTCACTTAGTTGCAAAATTGACACCTACTATAATATATAGTAGAAACTTTTTCAACTTAACAAATTATTACATGCAAAATCAAAACTAAATTAATAATTTCATTTATATACATTTAAAACGTTTGACTTAACTTTTCATAATTTATCTATTACTATTATTTATTTGTTTGTTTTTTATTTCAATATATGTGATTTATTTTCAATCAAGCAGAGATTATAATACAAAAATAAAATTCTTTTAACTGTGGTGTGAGTCTATGGGGCAAGCATATTTTTATATGGGGCAATCATACATACATATATATATTTACTGATCTTTTTCTAAAATTTCAATGGAGCAAATGGGCAATTGCCCCCACACTCATATAGGTGGATCGTCCCTAAGAGAAGGGATTTACTTAGTTATACTCATTAATAGCTACAAGATTTACAATAATCTAAAGATTATTAATGTCTCTTTCGAAAATAAAATCTTTACCTTTGATTTGCTATAAATTTTATGACTATTAATGAGTATAAGTTAAAAAAGTCTTAGTAAATAAATTCCTCCTTTTATTTATTTATATATATATATATATATATATATATATATATATATATATCTTCGTTATTCAAAAAGAAAGGATTAAATTAGTTTCCTTTCATCATGTGATATTATTGTACCAAATTAAAGCACCAAACTACTCTTGACTATTTTAGTGAAGCAAGTAGAGAAGGAGGAGAAAAAAAAAAAAGGGACATACATTAATATTATTGTTACCCGCGAAGCCCAGCTTTAAAGCTTTAATACATACATATATATGCTGCATAGAAAAACTTTACCTTCATTAGTCAAACTAAGATTTCAACAAACAATCCTTTCATGTTAGCTAGGAATCTGACAGTGGTATTCAAAAGTAGAAAAAGCTAGCATGACATTATATCAAAACTCTTTTTTTTTTTTCGTGCCCCATGGCACAGGGGATACCTAATTTAAGTAGTAGTAGTAACAGGTAAGGAAAGTGCGCCAACAGTAAGAATCTTTTCGGTGAGAGTTGTTTTGTTTTTAATTGCTTTTGATCATTTGAATTGAAAATGCTGCTAGCTATATATATATAGGTGAAAGTGATCAAATAACCTGAGACTGAAAATGAAATTCATGTGCCCATTTTTCTGATAATTCTCCCTTTGTTTATACATTTTTAAAATAAATAGCATATTTACCTAGAAATACATACATTAATATGTCACCAAAAAAAAAACATACATTAATAAATATGATATTTATTTTAAAGCCGCCCTTTGGCCTTTGTTTAATTTATATGACCTTTCAAATATTTATTAATTAATAAGTATAAAGAACCAACTTTTAATCTTTTTTTTTTCTTTATTGTAAAATTACTCTTTTATTTTTCACTTTTTGGAGGGATTATAATATTTAAAATTTAGAATTTGATATTTAAGTTTATAATTTTATATTTAAAGTGATCAACCATAGGTTCATAACTCAGGTGGCTAACAATGAAGGATGAAGTTGTGGGATTGATTATTGAAATGAACTATGAAAAATGAGAAAGGTAAAAACTGGTAAAAAAAAGAATATTTTAAAAATAACTGATATAGTTGTAAAATAATAAATTGCTTAATTAAATTGTTAATTATTATATCCATATTAATTATTATCCATGTTAAATTCGGATAAGAGTCTAACTTAAATGATCATTTATCCATAGCTGTAAACGTATACAATAATATACATTAATATTTTGATATTTTATAAAATAATGCCACAATAATTTTTCCTTAACTTAAATAGACTCATGTAAGTATAAAATGTTTATAATTAAAAGTCGGTGTAATTTAGCCATAGACAAAATAAAAGCAAGAGAGAACAAAACTTTTAGAAAAGAGTAAAATTATTCAGCAGAAACCAACACACAGTGGTCCCTTTTCTTCTATGTGAAGTTGCCATCAACTCGCAGGTACTATAATAGAGATCTCATAAAAAAAAAAAAAGGTCCAAAGTCCAAACAAATATCTTTGACAAAAAAAAAAAATTTGAGTCACCGGGACCATCCAAATTATGTCTAACACACCTAATTCTCATAAATGAAAGGATCGTAATCTCTTGTTTGCTGCATAATTAGTTAATTAATTAATACGGTTTTGGTCTCTCAAAATAGCAATATTTATAGGCACAGTAGAAATGATATAAATATTATATAGTATTAATTAATTAATTAATTAAGGTACTACTACATTATATACATTTTTTATTTCCCAAGGTATTATTTATTCGTTCATCACACTTAACTAGAAAAACAGACACACAAAAATTCAAGCCCTACAATTCAAAGTTATGTTTTGTCTTTTTGTTTGGTCTCCAGGAAAACAAAAAAGGAAAAAAAAAGAAAGAGAGAAAGAAAATCTCCATATCTTATCTTGCCATGGCTCTCCTTTTTGTTTGAAGCAGCAGAGAGACTTAAATGAAAGGCCGTACCAAGATAACGTTACAGTGATTTTGTCCATCAACACCTATTTACTCATTTATCAGTACATGCCTATCTCAATAGCAGACCCTATTATATATATATATCTTGTCCTTAAAGACATTATTTAATCACTCTCATAATGGACCAGATAGAGAGAGTGAGAGAAAGAGAAAGAGAAAGAGAAAGAGAGAGGATTGATGAATTAATTAAGTGATGATGTTGTCATTTCTGATAAGTACTTTCTTGATCAGCATTGATGGTGAGAATGGAAGGAGTGGTTGTTGTTGTTGTTAGCATAGGCAGTGAATTTTGATGATCTTCTCTTGATGAGGTCCTTATTGTGTGTGGTGGAAGTGGTGGGAGGAGCAATGTTGTTGGTTTTTTCACTCTCTTCCATGCTCAGAAAATGTTCATCCAATACATTAACCGGTGTGTCTCTGTCTGAACTTGAATTCACATTCAACACAGATGATTCGTACTCCTCTCTCCCTATCTCCTGCATCACATTATAGCACTGCATCATGCTTTCCTGCAACAACAATATCACTCAATTAAACAGATTAATTAATATCATTTCACATTAATAATGTCTATTGTCTAATACTATCTAAATTGTAAAGAAACTAAAAGAAAAAAGGAACAATAAGTAGTAGTAGTAAGTAGAGTATGTACTTTATTTACATATGAAGAATCAGATATTGCTCTGAAGAAGCACGGATACTGAAAGGGAAACAGCTCATGTGAAGCAGACAGTAGAGCTGATGCTGCAATTACAGATGGCTTGAATTCTAAAACCTTTATCTCTGCCAATCACACACACAAAAACATACATACATTATTCACTCTTTATTTAAGTTAAGCTAATTATATTTATATTGTTATTATTATTATTATTATTATTATGATGTACCTGTTTGTGACTTCAATATGATCTGGGAGGCCCTATCTTTGAGGACCTGGTTGAATGCAGGGTCATTGATGCCAAACATGTTGATGAAGAAAGGGATGAATGAGAATGGTGTGATGGAACGCATGCGCCATTGTAGTGTCCCCAACACAATAGCCTCCATTCTTTGAATTGTTTGTGCCTCAAATATGACACCACCATCACCATGATTATTCACAAGAGCCTAGTAAGTAGTAACACAATGCTATTTAATTAATCTCACAACTCTTTGGTTTCCAACTTTAAAAAGTAAATTTCATAAGTCTTTAATTTACCTGAACATCAGTGAGAGAATACTCTATCTTTAGCATCTTGGCAGCTAGAGAGAAGCAAGAGATTGCAAGAAGCTTTTTGCTCCATGGCTTTTGTTGCTGTATATATATATATATCCACATATACATAAACCAAAAGTTGACTAAGGTGTTGTGAAAATTAAATAATCATAGCCTAATCTTAGTTGAAATACTGTTCATATAACATAACAGTAGTATCTAACTAGTTATAATAAAATATAATATAATATAAAGTAGCGATAAAATAATTTGGTGTGTGTTTACCAATATGGCTTGGCTGGCCAGATAGCGATCTAGGTAGTTGGTAGCAAGGTAAGGCAGAACCGGATCAAAGGTGCAGGACAACTGAAACAGAACAGAACCAAACAATTTTACAAAGAAAGAACAGAGAAAAAAGAAAAGAAAGTAATGGAGTAATGAATTAGTGGTTAGTACCTGTGATATGAAGGAAATGAGATGTCTTCTAAGAGAGATATCGAAATTGGTAGCCTTGAGAGTGTGGAAGTAAGTTGAGGGAGGGATGTGGTCGGATTCAATGTGGAAAAGAGAGGTGACAGCTTCAAAGGGAAGGTCATGGTAGTTCTCATCAAAGGGGTTCTCAAGCTCAAACTCCATTGTGTGAAGAAGAAGAAGAAGAGGTTGAAGTTAATAAGGAGGAAGAAGGACATGCATTGGTGTATGTAGAGACAAAGAAAGAAAGAGAGGAGAGGAGAGGAGAGGAGACAAGTTTTAATTTGTAGTTGAAAGGAAAGGTATATCCCCTATATAATATAGGAGGATGCAGGGGGATTCAAGTACTAACTAGTAACTAGTTTAGTTTTTGGTGCAAGAGTGTTGTGTGTGTTGATGGTTTTGTGTGTGATTGGTAAATAAAAGATGGGGAGATGGAGGGTGTTGGTCCCTCTCTCTGTGTTGTAGGTGTGTGAAGTGGTCACTGGTCAGGGCTGCTGCCTGCATGCCCCTAATAATCAAATCAATGCCTTCCCATCAAGTTAGGTTAGGGGCAGTTATTACTCAAACCCCAACCGCTCTTATATACACAATACAAACAAACTATCCATCTTTTACTCCGCCAAAAAAAATTAAAAAAACAGAGTAAACACCATTTCTGAATCCTCATATTTTTATTTTGGACTTGGCATATCCTTAATGATGCTAAAATTCTAAAGTGGTATTTGAACAATTAAAAAATTAGACACATCAATCCCTGTAATCTACTCAGAATATGTTATCGATGTGACATGTCAAATTAAAGTCGATGTGCCAACCATTTACATGTGACAGGCGTACATGACATATCACATATCACATCGGTAATCTATTCCAGCCTGTTATAGGCATCGACGTGTTTAATTTTTTTAATTATTTAGGACCATTTTAAAATTTTAATATCATTAGGAGGCATAAGTTCAAAATAAAAAAGATCAAAGCCGAAAAAAGTGTTTCCTAAAAAAAATACTACCTATACATAAAAAAAATTACTAAATTAATTTCCGTGAGGCTTGAACCCAGTACACGGGAGATGGATTAATGTTGTATGAAGTATGAACTATGGCTAATCCACGTATTTAAATATAATTGATTTTCTATAAGATAATTCTTTTCTTTTATTATTGTAGGAAGAATGGAGTGAAAGCTAGCGCTACAATGCAATTATAAGATAAACAAGTCACAAATAACAAATAATCACATAAAATAACTTATTCGTAATAGGTATATTATATGTTATTTCTTAGCATCTTTGCAATGTGTTTATCACTGTATCTCTGACCTTTTATTTTCTAAGAAATTTTTTTAAAAAATGGTGAATATATGTGAGTCACGACATACCAAATAAGCAAATATGGTGGGTACCCATAACAACACTCTGTTTATTAATTTGATCCTTGGAAACAATCTGGTTTTATAACATAAAGTCAAGGGTAATTCATTACACATACAAAACTATTCTATTCAAGAATCAAGGTCGTCTAAGTAAAAATTTGGACAAACATATATTACTCATAAAAATTGTTCTTCTCTTTATCAAGAAACCAAATATATATATATACTCTTTATCAACAAGGAAAATCTCAAATTTTGTTAATGCACTTCCTTGAAGAGTTAAAATTAAATTAGCTTTTTCAAGGGCTACAAGATATGACATTTTTCTTGTTAGAACATTGTCCCCACCTCTGTGAATGGTTAGTATAACACCGTTGATCTTTCATTATTATGTGATTCCTATTGTCAATTCTTGTTGAAACTTATGACATGTCTATCTTGCTTTTAATCGGAAGTAGTTTACTTTATTTTTTGTTTATTTTTTACTTTAGCTAATTTTCATATCACTTTAAGAGATTGGTCAATTTTTTATACATAGGACTAGTATAGGCTTGTTTTTGTAAGTAGATCAACCATTATTAAAATGACATTAATAACACACTAAAATAATGTACAATGACATTACTAAAAGAAGAATAGGAATTAATAATAATGACATTCTTTTATTTGTTCTGATACTTCAATTAATCAATCAGAACTTTGAATACATACAAAAGATGATCCATTCCATTTGTCAGGAATAATATATAGCCAAAGTTGAAACAAATGTAATGAAATTTGAGTTTCAATGATTAGAAATAATGAATTATTTTATGTTTCCAACATAAAGCAGTGGGTAGAGATGTGAATTGATCGGTTTCATTCATTAAAATCCATCAAATAGAGTCTGACAGATTTAGGATTGAGCAGAACAACAACAATAAGTCAAATTCCTATCTTTAGGAGGTATGCATGTTCTCTTCTGATTAACCCAGTTTATGATGTCCATAGTAATTATTACCGTATTTCAAAAACAAAAATTGTCTTAACAAGTAGAAGTTATTATTTTCATGTATGATCCTTTGACTTAAATTACAATTATAAATAGTGAAAGTTTGGAATTACATCCAGCTATCTTCTATCTAAGTTCTAAACTAAATACTCAATAAATCATATATAAAAACCATTATTGTCTTACAGACTGCGTTAGTTAATTAGTTGAAACAATTGGGGGAGCTCTCATAACAAGGGTTATTAATAAGTAAGTATTAGTTTAACATAATATTTTTATTTTTATATCTTGTGTTTATCGTGTGAGTTACTGAGAAATAAATAAATTATTATATATAATTTTAAGGTTTAAAACTGACACATGTTGGCTAATTAAACTCTCTAGAAAATTAATAAATTAAATTATAATAAGTTTTCAATTAGGATATGCTTAACTACTGGATTTTGGGACACTAATTAGATCAAGGTCAAAGATATCTATATATAGAATAATGCATGTGTGTATATATGTAAATATATAAACATATATTTGATGGATAAATATTGATGTATAAATAATCTTTTTATCTATATATACGAGTCACACACAACAATTTGATGACCGATAAGCATTGAAATCTTATTTCCATGCATTCATGATTTATGTTTGTTATCCCCCAAGGTGTGAAGTGTGAAATGGGAAAGAGATAATAGGAAGTAAGATAAGAATAAACAGCGGCCATATCTTTTATGCTAAGTTTGTTGATATATATAGGGTTTGGATTTGGTAATATTTTCTAAGAAAATGCTATATAATAAGGAAAAGTATAGGGAATTTTCATTTGGAAGTGAATAGAAGCTAATGATAACTTTTATATTATAAATGATAACTTTTAATAATTATAAATATTTTCCCTCTATTTTTCAACCTAGCTATCTTTTCATTGATTCATTTGGTTAGATTTAAACACTTTTGATAATATGAGGGAAGAAATAAAGCTATGCGAACATTGAAACTAGAATTGATTTAATTGAAAAATAAGCTGTAGGTGAGATAAACGAAGAAGCTACTATCAATAATAATAACATGAAAAAGAAAATAAAAAAATGCATGTATCATATAGGCATTGTAGGACAAAGTTAATCAAGTTAAATAGAATATATACATATTAGGTATGGCAATAGAAAGCTTATACTATTGATGTAGTTGCTGTGTTCAACAATAATTTTGATTTATGATGACTTATGGATCTACATGTTATTAGTCTTTGAATTTGGAGATGTTTAGTTTTATAACTATATGGTAATAATTTATTCATGAAAAGACCGACAATTTGTAACAACACCTAATTAGTCATTAATAAATGAGCATTGAATATTAATATGAGGATAGATTAGTATAAGTATGGGATAATTAAGTGAAGTGCTATACTCCCATTTGCTTACAGCTGTGCAAAACTCTAACTTACGTGAACCCTACTTTTTACCCAAACAAATTAAAAAATATGGACCATCCCGTGAGAGCCTTATTAACCTACTTGTCCAACAGATACGACGTACATGTCTCTTTCCTCATAATCTATCACTCTAATTCAACTATATCCCCAATCCCAAATTCCCAATATACCTTCATGCATACATACACATACACTTCCAATTTTGCAAATATTCAAGCCCTGTGAAAATATTTGACTACTTTAACAATGTTTCACCAAGTATTTATAACTTCTCAAAATTAAACTAGCTAGTCTAAATATTCTAAATAATCTTAAAGTTAATAATTTTTATACTCTAAGTGAAAAATGACCTATATTTACGGATAGATAGAATATATTCTTGTTTAATAATTTAAAATTAGAGTTTATGTTGCAAGAAGCTTAAAAATAACTATTGCATAAGAGAAAATTAAAATAACTTAAAGAAAATGAAAAAAAAAGGGTATTAATAAGGGGGACACCATGCAGCTTTAAAAAGTTTCCAGTATAATAAAAGCCAGAAATAATTTTCTTGTTCTGTCCAAATCTTGGTAAATATATATATTTTTTAATGTAGTAATTATTGTGGGGACATATATGTTGATTGGTGTTCTCCCCCTCAATACATGTGTGTGGTAAAAGGTATTGGAAAAACGAAACATGCAAGTCCCAGTCTGAACCCTGAAGAGCAAAGAGTATGATATATATGGTCAGGTCATTGTTAAGGGGAGAAAAATGGCACAACCTACTACGCTTCATAAATCAATTACACCCTTCTTTTGAGAAGAACCATTCATTTCTCACTTTTGAAACCCACATGGAGGCACGCACCTCCTTCGTCTTTTATTCACAACAACAACAACATACAATAATAATAACTACTATATTAAGAAACATACAAAAAATATATAAATGACGAAACTTTATTCCCTAAATCTCTCAAAGCTAGCATTGGAACACGTAGCTAGAGTCAATATTGAAATTAAAACACACATTATTATTGCATCTATCTATCTCTGCCATATACATACATACAGGGTGGCAATACAAACCGTATCTGCGGATATCCAATCCTATTCAATTTGTTCGGATTGGGTTGCCAACTCTACCTGCAGAGAAACGGATTGGCTTACGGGTAGAGTAGAATTAGGGTTTAGCACTCCATATATAATATATAATTTTTTAAAAAATATTAGTGTCGGGGATAAAACACATGATCTCTTAGTTATATAAAAGAATCTTAACCACATAACTATTACTTCAATTTCTAATTTTTATACCTTTAATATGTAAAAGCTTCTTCCATTTACTTACATACATGAAATTTTACAAATTCTAATTTCTAAATTAAACCTCTCATTAGTCGCAACCCGCGGATAGGGTTGGATACTCGCGGGTTGAGTGCGAGTAGGGTTATGATTGGAAAATTCTCAACTCGCGAGTAGGGTGGGATTGAATTATAAATGAAATATCAACCTGCGGGTAGGGTTAGGGTTGTGACTAAACCCTACCCTACCCTATCCATTGCTAGGCCTATACATACTAATGTATTTGTATCTTAGGGTGCGTTTGGGAGAGAGACTAAGACTGACAGATTAAGACTGGGGGACTGAGACTGAGAGACTGAGATAGAAATAGGTTTGTGTATTGTGCTTGGTTTAAAATTAATTAGAGATAGAGACTGGAAGATAGAGATTAAATTAAGTTGATGGAGCAGAAACGAAGGTTAGTATTGGAAACTTCAATGTTAAATGAGGGTATTTGAATAAAAAAAGTTTTTAAAATTTCAGTCTCAGTCCCTACTATCCGGAAGTACTGAAAATATCGGAAATCTGGGGACTGAGACTGAAATTTTAGTTCCAATCTCTGTCAATCAAATACAATACTAAGTTTCAGTCTCCGAGTCTCAGTCTAAGTCTCATGAAACAAACGCACCCTTATGGTTGGGATTGAGAAGAGTGCAGTGGTCAAAGCTAAGGAACATATTAATAATCATTGTGGTTTTTAAGAACAACTCCAATGGGAGAATTTTTTGAGTATTAGTTTAGAATTTCAAAGCAATTGAATTAAGTTGATATGAAACTCTGCTTTGGAACCAATCTATAAATTGATATTGGTATTGCTAAGCTAAGATCGTAGCAGTTAAGTATAATGTCAGTTAAATTATGTCATTTGTTATGGTTATTTAATGCAGAGTTGAAGAAGAATTTAATGAATTTTTAAACGTTATTTTCTTAATGTTAAAATTTTTACCTTAAAAATAGTACTAGGCATATGTACTCTAGCATGTACTCAATTTCTATCTTGCATAATTCAATTTGTTTCCCATCTTAATTTTTTATTTGTTTTTTCTGTTCATCGGAGAAATAAATCCAAATCAATTCAATTTTTTTTCTCAATTATTTACATTTTATTTGTGTAATATTTTAAGTTTTTTAGTTTTGTTATACCTATTGATGTAATATTTTAAAATTTATTATTTTTAATTGTAATACGTTTTCAATAAGATATATAATTAATTGTGTAATTTTTACATTTTAATTTTTGTTAGTTTTTATTATTTGATTGTAATTATTTAAAATAATTAAGAATTAAATAAAATATAGATTTAATGAATTGAAATTAAGTATTGGAATAACAAATCTCAAAATTAATATCAAATCACCATTTATAATATATGGACTCACAAATATTAATATGTCATCTTGTGGACTTAAAATAAAATTGATTTAAAACCTTGAAGATGCTCTAAGATGTGGAAAAGCTGGCTAGTTCTTGTGAGGCTTTGGGATCCTCACCTCATTAATTTCGTTTAGTCTCTAGAGGTCATAATAAATAATGAAGCCAACAATCAAGGTAATTAGCAGGCTAAGAGTTTTAATTAAGTTGGTAGACATAAAAAGGTTTGGTACATTACTAGATGCAAAACGGCTTTTTCATACGATTTCATCAATTTGGAATTAAAAAAAAAAAGGGTTTAAAGAACGTTCTATTTCTTTGTGGTTGCTTCAATCTTGGTCCATCTATATCCGGTGAGGGACACCTTTCGTTCCTTTTATAATATATATAGTTACATGGAATAGCTGAGGACTCTCCTTTTGCTTTGCTTCTTGTGTTTTTATCTTCTTTGACGAAACCCATAGATTCTCCTCTTTCACTGCATTGATGCAAGAGAAAGCCTAAAGACACCCAATGTGTATTCATTCCTTTATTATTTTCTCTCTCATTTCAATACTATTACCCCTCCCTACTTTTCCTCTTTAATTTCTCTCCAGAATTATATATCATAATTAACTTATTTCAAAGTTGCAAGTTGTAAAATTATAAAATACATTTGATTATTTGAAGCGAATTTTTATTGGGAGATGAAGGATGTCTTAAATTTATATATTCTCAAGAGAATGGTGGGTGGCCTAACATATTAATGGATTGGATAGATTCTAATAATACCATATTAGAATTGAGATTAGGTAAGTTTAATTCAACGCCAAAAGCGAGCTAGATATGAGATAAGGAATGTCTCACACTTATATACTCTGAAAAAATTATATTCTTGATTGATGTGCAACTTGTAATATATTATAAAAAAGAAAATAGTTTAAGGAAGAAAAGAGGAAAAGAAAACAATATTATAGATAGAAGAATAGTGAGTGAAGCGCATGATGGGTTGATAAGTGCATGAGGCACGCCATACCCCCCATGCAGATAACAACATCATTCTATGCCTTAGTGTTTGCAATGCAGGACGTAGACAATGCAACCTAGTGGACCTTTACAAAATGCAATCAAAACCCTACATATCTATCTATCATTAACTTGTGTTTCTTTTTGCAATAGGTTTTATCATTCTGTTTTCTTCTTTTCCATCACATTATTGAACACCATCGTGAACTGCTATGCTAGACCCTAGACCAGTAATTCTTTTCTTTTTTTTTAATTTCGCTATCGGTCCGCAAAAATTGAAAAGGGCTGAAGCCCAATAGTTTAGGCCCAATATTGATTAAAGGAAGCCCACATAAAACGTTATCCCAAATTCCAAAGATGTGGCCATGTGGCATCCACATGGCAAGAGCACCTTATCCAACAAATACTTGTGCCTCTCGTTTCAGATTTTTAACCTATCAATCAATCATCATATCATCCTCCTCCTCCTCCATTCATCACTATCTTTGTAACCATGGCTTCTACCACACTGCCCTCTATAGCACCTTCCCAGCTATGTTCAAGAAGGAGTGGAATGCTGAGCCCGTCATCATTATGCTCAAGGAAAGAGGTGAAGATGGGGAAGCAGGGTAAAGGGATGAAAGTGGTATGCATGGCGGGTAGTATTCCAGCTGACAGAGTACCTGACATGGGGAAGAGGCAGCTCATGAATCTTCTCCTCCTTGGTGCTGTTGCACTCCCTTCTACTGGAATGCTCATTCCCTATACCTATTTCTTCGTCCCTCCTGGGTAATACTAATCTTTTCTTTCTTCCTTCCTTCCTTGGTACTTACCATTCAGCATCATAGAAGATTCAATTATTAATCACCTACTGAATATATATAACTTATTACAGCTCAGGATCTGCTTCTGGAGGTACTGTTGCAAAGGATGCCCTTGGAAATGATATCCTTGCAGATCAATGGCTCAAGACCCATGGACCTGGTGACCGTACACTTTCACAAGGATTGAAGGTATTATATTATATTATTAGTGAGTTTGGTTTTTCAAATTGTTAGAAAGTTAGAGAGTATCAATGTATAAGGTATTTACATGTGAGGAGAGAATCAGAATAATATCAAACTAATAAACACAAATATGATAATTGATATATAGTGATATATTGTAACACAAATGTTGATAATATGTACAGGGAGATCCTACATATCTTGTGGTGGAGAAAGACAGAACACTGGCAACATATGGGATTAATGCAGTGTGCACTCACCTTGGTTGTGTGGTGCCGTGGAATGCAGCCGAGAACAAGTTCATATGCCCATGCCATGGATCTCAGTACAATGACCAAGGAAGAGTTGTCAGAGGACCTGCTCCCTTGGTAACCTAACCACAACTCTTAACAATTAACTAACATATATAGCTATAGCTACATACCTCACTCTGAATAACCTTGTTTGTTTGTTGTTGTTGGTGGACAGTCTCTGGCATTGGCGCATTGTGATGTGGATAGTGGCAAGGTGGTGTTTGTTCCATGGGTTGAGACTGATTTCAGAACTGGTGACGCTCCATGGTGGGCTTAATTAGACTACTCTTCTTTTTAATTCTCACCGCCACATATCATAATATGTAATCTAATAAAATTCCAACTGTATCTATATATCTCTTCTTCTATTGTTACATAAACTTACATGTTTTGTAATCAAATATGTATTTTCTGAATCTGAGCTAGAATGGAATTCAACTTCATTATTGGGTTATTCGAAATAGAGGAGTGGATTGGTGGTGAATATATCAAGTTTGCTAGCAGTTTCAACTTTCAACCTCATTGTTTTTGACATGCATAAAAAGAAAGAGATTCCTCATTCCTCAGTAGTGTTTATTGTTGAAGTAATTGTCATGTGAATCCAACTAAGGGATCCCAATAAAAGAAAATTGAGGAATTTGAAAATAATTCTCAATATGTCAACGTCTGTGGCATGTTGTACGTCATTGCTTGTAAATTGTTTACTTATGAGTTATGATAGACAAAAGAATTTTCCTGTACTAAAAAAATATGCTAATACATTTTTATAACTGTACATTAAATTTTGTTATTATTTATTATAACTGAAAAATAACTTGATAATTTTTTAGACATGTATTTTCTTTTTGTATTTCAAGAATCAAATTGCCAACAAAAATGCTATAAGTTTATTTAATGCTATTTTATAATTAATTATATAATGAACAGGTATGAAAATGAGTTATGACTTATAATAAAGTTCAATTTATTTATTTTTTTGAAATATATGATGGAATCAATTTAATAATCATTTACAATGGATAATTCTATACTACTACGTATACTTTATGTATTGAATTATTTATTTGATTTCAATGTAGAATAAAATTGATGAAGTTCAATAAATATGAGTAGCTATCCTTGTTATTTATACATAAATTTATAATGATAATTTTTTTTGACCAATTTATTATTTGTCTTCTTGTTTACCGTAAGTTAATAGCATAACTCTAAATACCTTTAATTGTATCAAAAAAAAATCAAAATGTGTATTATGGTGCCTACCATGATGAGGATGATGGAGTGATAAAGATCAATCTCATAAATAAATTGATTTTTTTAAGAAAATGTGTCAATTTTCATTTTAAATTTAATTAAAAAATTTACACATAAATCTTTTTCATATTTATTTAAACACCTCTTAATCTTACTAATATATATATATGTTAAATTGTATAATTAATATATTTATACTAAATTCTAAATTTTGAATTTTTAAAACTAAAGATTCAGGTCATATAAAAGTTCAGCACATTAAAAATATAATACATATTACAATGAAGAGAAAAAATAAAAAAATAAAGATTAAAATTATAAAAGGTTAAATTTTTATTTTATAAGATGTGTTATTTGATTTTTATTATTTTTAAAAAGAAAATCATACCTACATCTTCATTTTTTTCACAAAATTTTTTCTTCATTTTAAAATTGTGCTAAAAATATAGCCCGAGTTCGAGTATGATTTTGGTAATATTTAAAAATGGTGACAACTCACACGCACATTCATATCATACATAGCATATAGATTTTAGTATAAAAGGTATTGGAAAAAAATATAAACAAAAATTGAAATAAAAAAGAGCTACAAAAATATCTTATATTTTGCCCTTTAATATGTATTTTTTACACATCTTCCTTCTATTGGAGAGAATCCACTTTTAGTTAGTTTGGTATCATTTTCCTAAGACATCGATATATCACTTTATGGCTGGGAATCGTTTGCAGATGGTGTTGATAATCCATTGGCAAAAGTTTAGGTTTAACCAAAGGTAATTGGTCTTGTCTTGTATTCCCTGAGGCTTGAACCATGTAGTTTATTGCAATTGGCATACACATTGTGATGAGATAAAAATTCTCCTTTATGATAGAGGGCTTGCACGTTTTGATAATTTTTTATACAATGGTTTACTTGGATCTATCCACATCAATTTAGTGTGGTGTAATTTGTTCTTATCTGTAAATTTTCATTTGGCACTCCAACTATATTTTAGGATCTTCATTTTTGTCACTAAGAAATTTTATGGTATCATTGTCATTTTATGTCCAACTTTGTAGTGGGGGATTGCGACTTAAGCCTTGCAAGTTTGTTTGAGGGTACACCTAGCATTCGCAAAGATTCACAAAGGTATCTTATATTGGACCTTTTGATACTATTGTTTATTATCTTGTACCAAACCTCCAAAATTAATATAAATAACTTTGTGGTTGCTCATGTTTTTTGATACTATTGTTATTTTTCCTTTGTCTACGAGATTTGTTCAGGTTAGGGACAATTACAACAGTGTTAAACTTGCATCGAAACTGAGTTCCCTGTGGAATTAACAAAGGTGGAGTCTATAATGAATTTTACTTTGCCACCAGATTAGAGTTGGCAGTTGCATTCATGTGTCGATGTTGAAATATAGTTGAACTGTTTGTTACGGTGCAAAATCCTAGGGGGCCACTTGAATGGGTGACTAGTTGAGCTGAGTTATTCTCTGTGGTTGATTATTTGGAGGCATGACTAGGAAGGAAGACACTTTGTATTATTTAACTGTACTGATTTTGGAGTGCAGCACATTAATGGTCTTTGGCTCTTTGCTAATATATATCTATTGACTCTCGTTAAATAAGAACTGTGTTGATGCATTCAACTTGTTACCATAGATTTGTTGATCGGATTGAAAATTCAAAACTAAAAATAAAAATGTACAAATCTTTGTGTTGATACATAAGATACCTTTGTTAAAAGGTCCAACATAAGTTATATCTTACAAATTCAGTTGGACTAATTTAAAAAAAAAAGTGTTTGCCCAATGTTATGATCAAAATCAATAAAGAAATCAGTGTAACAGGTCTTGTTCCATGTGCATTTCTTGTTGATGTTCTTGTCATCAATCTGCACTTCAGCATAATTGTGAACCTCGTCAAGGGTAATACCATCACGTAGTATGCTTGAAGGATCTAACTACACACCTCTTGGCAACATGTCATTCTTGTCTATATTAGATAGCAGATGCATCAACACATCTTAGCAACATGTCATTCTTGTCTATATTAGATAACAGATGCATGTAACGTCAAAATCTTCCTTGAAGGCAAAATCCTTGTGGGCTACATCAAACCCTCCAACTATCATACAACAACTATGCCATATTGTGGCTCAATCATTTCTCTGTCTGAGTTTCCATGCAAATCCATTGCTAAACTTGCACTAAATTCTACTCCACTATACAAAAATAGAACCACATAGCAAGGAAAAATTAATATCAAATTGCTGCAGATAACTATAATGTAAAGAGTACACAATGAAATAGTATAAACCCCACAATGACCATAAATAAATTTACCACAACTATCATAAAACATATTTTAGTTAAAAGGCTAAGACCAAACACGTCATACCATCTGCAGCAAAATTAAAATTTCAGTTAAAACGATATTAAACCATCCGGATACTTATGTCCATTGACAAATACACAAGCATGATCATGAATACATTTGACTAAATTCACATTGAGTTGTAGTTGAGGTCTCATCAACGACCATCTTGCTTTGTTGAGCCTAGCTAGAACCTACCTTTTTAGTTGTATTTAAGTATTTTAGAATTAGATACACATGTGCCCAACTTTATTAACACATCGTGATTAATGGGCATTTGTTTTTTATTCTATCAAAGAAATTTGAATATTACCTCACTCAACAAGAACAGGAAGTATCTAAATCCACTGACTATTGAATAAGTATCTCAGATATAATGTAGATAAAAAATTATCAACGAAATGCCAAATAAATTGTAAAATAAGATAATGAACAATGCGGTACCTGACAAGGCAATAAGAGAAGAAATGTATAGAAAAGACAGAAGCGCTATACAAGAGACAAGAAGCAAAATGGATAAGAAGAAGAAGCACCAACCATCGTCCCACCACAGTTGGCGAGAATCAATGGTGCAGAGAAGAAGAGAGGAAAGGAGGTCGATCTAAACATAGAGAAGATGAAGCACCCATCACCTTGAGGAGTACCTATGACGCAGACAAAAAGAGAGAACATGACACACCAACTGGGCCTGCTTGCTGTTGAGAGGCAGTCATAAGGTTTTGTTTCAAGGGATTTGGAAATTGTAATTACCCAAAGGTTTAAGAAATTTTATAAATTATAATAACTTGAAGCGGGGTCTAATTTCTAAATAGTTTTGGGAGAGACAAAGAAGGGGCACCGAATCCTTCGCCTAGAATCTAATACTATGTTGGATCTTAGCAACGCTAAAGCAAACGAAATTGTAATTTCTATTTTGTTTTTTATTTGGTATTTATATACAGGAAAATATCTTGCAATATTTGTGTGCTGGCTTCTTGGCAATGGATGTCTTTTCTCATGGAACAGCATGCTGACAATTGAAGATTATTATGTTCACTTGTTTCCGGTAACAATTCTTTCATCTATTTTTCTGTTGTATTAAGTTTCATATATATACTTTGTCATTCTCTAAGTTTAATAAAAAAATTATTTTAATAAATATATTAATAAAATAAAATATTGTACTTTTAAGATTTTAATTGAATAACTATTAATATTTTAACATCTATTTATTTAAATAAAATAAAATAGTCACATAGATTATTAATAAAAGAATAACTATATTATACTTTTAAGATTTTAATTGAAAATATTGTATTTTAATAATAATATAAAATATATACTATACAAACTTTTATACACATACTTATTTGCAACCCTTGAAAAGTGATGCCAAAAATCTAAAAAAATGATGTCTTAAACTAAGGCAACGCTTTTCAGGCTATAAAGACGCTTTAGAATTGTGGCCTATTCTAGCGTGGCCATTTGTCAAGGGCGACGCTTTTGGTACCTAAGAGACGCTCTTGGGAAAGAGAATAGGCATCGCTTTTGAAACGATGCTGGCAGGCGTAGGGCGACGCCTTTTTGTGATAACAGGATCGCAAAAACTAAAAGAATAGAAGACGCTTTTCCTGGCTATTACATCCTTTTGAAGTGTTATTCTTTACCTGTAGCTACAACTTCTAAGCGTAGCTTTAAGTTCGAACATAATAAAAAAAAATTTTAAATATACACATATATTAATCCAGCTTTTTTTTTTTCTTCCTGAAAGTGCTTAGTTTTAACTAATAACATTATTATACACATCCAAATCCCTGCATTTTCATAGATAAATACAAAATACATAATAATATTCAAGAAAAACACAATCTAATTAACCTGTTATAGCATTAACTTCAAAGAAAGTATGTGATTGTAATATAGACATTCATTCAAATATCTCAAGTCCACACATTCAACCCAAAAAAGGACATCTAACGTCAAAATAAACCAAAACATGGAAGCTACCAATCAAAGAGTAATCCTGAGGTATTAAATCCCAACATGTTTTAAAGAGTATTTCATTACACCCATCCATCCAACACTTCTTCAACTAATAAATTTGTCAACTTCCCCAACATGATGTCCAAATGATAATAACCAGCACTTTCAGTCTTCATGATCATCCCTAAGATTATCTGTAATTGTATGAAACAATAATGAATAAAATCAGAAAGATTGTGACCGAAGCAAAGGCACCAATCACTTGTATATAGAAATCAATTGCAGGAAAAATGCAGGCAGAACAGAGTCAATGAACTAAAAATGCAAGCAAACCAGCAGGAACAGCCAAAATAAGGGAAGACAAGCCAGTCCCAAAAACAAAGAAAAGGCAACAACAATTCCAATGCTCCTGCACCAGCAGGGATAAACCTGGAGTAAAGCAGCACAAAACTATATATATGCAGGCAGATCTGAAAGATTGTGACCAAAGCAGCACAATGCCAATTCCTAATGTTTCTATTTTTTGTTTTGTTTTTTGAGAATTAAGTTCCAAAAGCAAAGTATAAAATAAGGCAAGAAAAGCCAGTCTCAAACACAAAACCAGCAGGGCTAAACTTGAGTAAATCAGCAGAAAACTATCCAATCACAATGCAAACTTATTTAGAATTGACCCGAGAAGGATTGCAATCTCAGTCTGCCCACATACACCTAGGCTAATTAGACATGCACTTTGCCGATTCTGCATATATTTAAAGCATACAAGTAAGGAATTCTAGTGAAATATTCTTAAAATTTTGATTATTAGCAGTTCTA
>JASCZI010272137.1:15119-42414 GCA_036250425.1 Stylosanthes scabra
GATAATAAGACATGATCATAAAAGATTATATTGTCTAATACACTTTTCAATAAAACAATCTTTTCAATTTGTGTAAATTTTGCGAAGTACAGTGTGATGTTGAGTACTTCTATTTGTAATTTTAGTTATCTATTTTTATTTTCTGTTTTATTTTTAATTTTTTTTTTGTGTGTTGAATTCTAGTTTTGGATTTTTTATCCTCTTCCTGTGAAGAGTCTAGAACTTGAACTTACCAAAAAAGAAAAAAAAAAAAAAGGATAAAATTTAAAAGATTTTTGTTGTTCTTACAATAAAGAAAACACAAAAAAAAAAACATTATATATAAACTTTTAAGTCTTAGAAATTCAAATATCATTTTATGATATTACTACTTGTTTAAACTGATAAAAAAAACAAAAAAAAAAACAAGTGAATGCTTATAATTTATATATCTCTAACGTTTCTTAAATCATGTAAAAATTAAAATTTAATAATGAATAGTAACAAATCAAACTAAGAAAGTAAAGTTATGTATATTTTTTCCTACTATAATTAATGAACAATTGAAGTTTGATACTGCAAAATCCCATATGCTTGATCAAAAGTACCATTATATATATGATCAATTTCCCTTTATTTCATTCTGGTGTATATATATATACTATTCTAAATTAAATTAAATTAAATTAAATTAAAACTACGCTATATAGCTGCTCCCAATTTGTGGTGTGTAATTCAGACATTGGAAACAACAGCATAATTATTAATTAACTACATATTTTCTTGTTTGGTTTTCTTGAATAACTCCTCACAAGAAGAACAAATAGTCAAGGTTGCAGATTTGGAGAGTTGAATGTACAATGGCTGTGTTGGTGTTGGTGATGGTGATGCTCCAACTTTGATTGCACGAAGCTCCTGCAATTCCTTCTTCAACCTCAGATTCTCATCTGTTAATCTCTCACAGCATTTCTTCAAGAACTCGCAATCCACCTCTGTTTGCTTCAGCTTTGTCCTGATACATTGAATTTTATAAAAATACATTACCAAATAATTATTTATTTTTATTAATTCCAGGAGAAAATAGTAGTATATATTACATCATCAACATTATTGTTATTATTATTGAATATTAAATATGGTCAACAAAAAATATTTAATATTAAGGTAAAATATATAAAGCGAGATTATTATTAAAAAGGCCTCACTTTATTTTCATAGTGTGAAAATTGCAAGTGAGGAAAGGAAACTAGATAATCAAAAGTGGAATTGATTATTTAGAGTAAAGTAGCTGTACTTAAAGAGCTAACAATAATTAAGAACAAGACCAAACCAAAATTAATTTGAAGACCCTATAAATTAAAAATGAAAAAAGGAAAATAATAGATTTATCTAAAATAATAATAATAATAATGATAATTATAATTACGGACATACACATACCTTGCTCTTCTATTCTGAAACCAAACTTCAACCTGTCTATGCTTTAAATTCAATTGCTTAGCAAGTGCTTGTTTCTGAGCCTGCATGTCGAAACCGAAACATATTAAACTCATAAACCTCATTCACCTCGTGTGTATATATAATTAATTAATTAATGTAAGCTGTTACAAAAGATTGTATTCAAAATAATTACTCATATAGTAACTGCTCATAATAATAATAATAATAATAAAGGAAAACTGTGATGAATTGATGAATTATGAATATACTTGATTAAGGGTGGTATGAAGTTTGAAATTTTCTTCAAGCAAAGCTGATTGCTCCTTTGTGAGTCTCAGTTTCTTTCTGCTGCAATAATTATTATGATTATTGTTATCATCATTACTCCCATCATTATAGCTGCTATCTCTGTTCTTTCCATTTCGGCACTCCTTATTGTTACTATAATTATGTTCTTCACGGATTCTCTTATTCAAAGACATGGATAACCCTACTTCTTCTTCTTCTTCTTCATCAATGGCTTCTTTTGGATAAGCCTCATCATCCTCAAATGTTAGGTCCAGCGAAAGCGCAGGCTTATTAGGCTTGTTCATCATCATCATGGTCACGTTCTGCTTCTTCTTTGGGAGATACCCTCCTCCAATTCCGAGACCCAAAGTTAGACTTGTGATGCAGGCTTTGTGGTCATCTTCCATGGCAAAGACAAAGAGAGAGAAAGAGAGAATAATATGAATGAGAGAGAGAAGTGAATGTATGTGTAATTGTGTAGTGAGTCAAATGAGAAAGTTATGGTTTTGAGAGGGATATATAGGTGGGTATAAATTAATTAATTCATTAATATTGATTTTATTGTTGAGATTTTATTGGTCTTCGTCTTTGATATTCAATTCCCATCAGTTATTATTGGAATTCTCCTTTTGTATTAATTATTACCAAGAAAAACAAAAACAACTTATTTATTATATTTTATATATAATATATATGTGCTTTATTTTTGTTTTTTAATTTATAATATTAAATTAGAGTTTTTATTATTAATTATTTAACAAGGGATTAATTTAAAGAGAAAATAAGTGTAATACAATTACTTAAGAGAAGCAAGCTAATCACTTCACCAATATAAATTAGTTTGTATTGTATTTTGTAATATTAATGCGTGGATTGTTCATTATTATTTTTCTCAAACATTTGGATTACATATCTTGAGTGTACTTTTTTGGTTCTATTTATATCACAAAATTGCAAAAGTGATTAAATATTATATTTATATTTAATTTCAGAAAAAATCTTTTGAAATCCTAAGTTTTTCTACAATTTAATAGCTAAAATATTACCCAAAAAAAGTTTTAAAAAAGATTTTCTAGAGTGAAGTGAGACCATTGGTATAACAAAGTAAAATTATTTTGGACATTTTTTATTTGAATAAAAAATTTTAAAAAATGATCCAGATTTTCTAAATTAAGGTTTTGATAAAAAAAAATGGATCAAATGCATGAATTGTATATCACTTATATAAATGATGTATTTTATTAATTGGAATTATCTTTGAAAGGTCAAAATATATTATTTATTTTAGATTATTTTGTCAAAATTAACTTTTTTTTTTTTATAAATGCCAATAATATTACTTTTTATTCACTATTCTAAATATCTCATTTGTTATTGTTATAATGATTTTATTAAATATTACTTTTTATTCAATATTCTGACTAAAAATATTAATAAACCAATAAAATAGTGGGAGTGCATGTACTCTAGTATTTCTTATAAAACAAGACTTTCACATTAAATGGGTATAAACATAGGAGGAAAAACCGAAAAGGAGTAAAAGCATGCGTTTGAAGTATGACTCCCAAAATAATAATTTAATGACTCAAAATGCTTTGACTTTTTCCTTAAAAATATTTAATTTTAATTGGAAGTCTATTTGTGTTTGAGTTACCCACCAAGCCGTATCTTCCTTGACACTTTCCTATGATAGTGCTCTGGATTGTCAGGTGGGTTTCAATTATCAAAATAATTTAATATATTTTATTTTATTTTTTAAAAGTTTTACTAAAAATATTTTCAAAATATTAACTAAGGGAATAAGAAAAATTGATAAATAGAACAAACATCCAAATTAATCTATAAACTATTTTAAACCAAATATTTTAATGAGTACGTAAGAATTAAACATTAAGATTTATAAGTATAAAATGAGTCAAGTTGATATATAATTTTTTTATTTTTTGTTTTAATAAATAGTTGTGGTTAAACATTGACTCATTGAGCCTTAAGAATTGAAAAAAAAAATTATGGATATATATAAAAGAAAACCTTAATATATATATTTCAATACTTTAAACTCAAAATTTTGAATTTAAAATATTGAAATTAGTTATATTTTTTATTATGGATAACTTTTTTATTGTAAATCTTATAATAACTCTAATTTTTTGTTGTAGGTCAATACTTCAAATTGAAAATATAAAGTTCATGTGTTTATTATTATTGTAGTTCACATGTGAGTTAATTGATATATGTGAATAATTAGGTGCTTCAGTCAAAAAAAAAAAAAAAAAACAAGAGTACTTTGCTAGAGAAAAAAAAAATTAATTCCATTATTATTTATTATTTTAGAAATTATATACATATATGATGTAGAAAATAAAAATAATTTAGTTGAATATACTTTTTTTTTTCTTTATATAACTTGCCTTATGTATTAGTTTACATTTTACATAACCTGTTCATAAATGTTTGAACATTAATTCAATTTAATTTTTTTTTTTGTTTTTCCCCGTCTTGTGCTCAATCAGAGCGACTTGAGGAGGAGCTCGAGAGTCTGAGTTTTGTTGGGAAACTCCATTACAATCGACCAATGCCAGTAGTTGCAGCAACCTACAAGAAACTGTTTCTCGAATTGGGAGAAGGATAATTCAGCACCGAATAATCATCCAACTCTAGTCATTGGAATTAATCCTTTGATGCGTTCTCAAACAAGATTTTTCAAATTAAGCAATTGTTACAAGAATTTTATGTTCATTTCACATGGCCGAAACTGTGTCGTTTGGGTTTTAGGAGATTAGTTTGTGTTCACGCTATACTTGAGACTCATATATACATTCTCTAAAGTCATCAATAAACAGAAGGCTTTCAAAGTTCTTTTTTTTTTGAAATTCAGAGACATTCAAGTATTTTTTAGAGATCAAAGGTCTATTTATAAAATTTTAAAAAATCAAGAATACAAATATTATTTTTTCTTATTGTCTCTATTGTTTGTTATTATTAAATATTAGTCTGACGTATATATATTAATATATGATGTTACAAATTCTACTTTCATCTCCAATTGGACAAAACAGTTTGTCCATGACAGATTGATTCTAGTCATTGTGGAAAGTTTAAAAACTTTAGAATGGTAAAAAGCAATATCTCATTATTATAAATATAATTTAACCATTTGAATTTTTAAAATTTTACATATGTTATTTTATTTAACAATGATGCTACACATCCAAGCAATTTCACTAACTAAGTCTAACCAAGTATTTTTAACTCACTCTCACTAAAAGAGCATGAAAAACACGCGTACTCTTTCCCGTTTTTTCTTCTTCTTCTTCTTCGATGCTACGTTGTTGTTGTTGTTGTTGTTGTTGTTGTTGTTGTTGTTGATGATGATGAAAATCTGAATTGGATTTTCATGAAAAAGAGAAACGGATTTTTATATAAAACAAAAATGAATTTTTTTGTATAAACCTGAATTGGATTTTCATGAAAAAGAGAAACGGATTTTTATATAAAACAGAAATGGATTTTTTGTATAAAACAGAATCAGATTTTCATATAAAAACTGAACTAGATTTTCACAAAAGTAAAAACGAATTTTCATATAAAAACTGGATTTGATCTTCACAAAAACAGAAACGGATTTAGTGATGAACCCACACATAGATGTGGTCTTGTTTAGCTCCACGGTGATGTTGTCCACGCCTAGGCGTGGCCTTGTTTAGCTGTTGTTCACGCCTAAGCGTAACTTTGGGTCAAGAAAACAAAAATAGATTTTCATGAAAAAACATAAACGAATTTTCATATAAAAAAACGGATTTTCATATAAAAATTGAATTAGATTTTCAAGAAAACTGAGTTGGATTTTCAAGAAAACTGAGTTGGATTTTCACAAAAACAGAAACGAATTTTGAATAAAAGTAGAAACGGATTTTGAATTGAACCAGAAACGAATTTTCATATATAAAAACTGAATTGGATTTTCAACAGCACTTACATTGATCCAAAATCAATATTGATTTACATTGATTTATATTCATTTATATTCATACAATTACAATGTCAAAACACACAAATCAATATTTTAGTCATCTTCTTCTCCTCCTTCTTTCTCTTTATCTTCTTGCCGCTGTCATCATCGTCGCTGTCATCGTCGTTGTCGTCGTCACCGCTGTCATCGCGCATGAATGAGAATGGACTTGGTTGAACTTGATTGTTAAAATATTTGATTGTATATAATTATTGTTTATTTAAATGGTTAGATTATTGTTGTTTGATTTTTTTTTTCTTTTATCAAAGTTATGTAATTTGCGCTACAGCTATTTGGCATTTGAGCAGCTTCCTTTGTAAAATTATTCATTCTTGAACAAAATTATTTGAGTTGCATAATCTAACTTTAGGGAAAAGAAATCAATTCCATGTTTTGCCCTAAAAAGGAAAACCGAGTTTGCGGAAGTTGTTTGGGCGAATTTTTTGAAAAAGATCGGAGTAATTTGTTTTTAAAGATCTTTTGTAAAAGTAAAGGTAATTTTATGTTTAGATATCTCCTGTAATAATATCTTTTTATTTATCAATTGTATTTGGTTACAATAATATAAAAGATATTTTTTGTTTATTTATTATGTTAAAACTTTTTTTTGAGAAAAAAATCTTTTAAAAAAATGTAAAAAAATATCTTCCAAAAAAAAGATGTTTTTTTTTTTTTTTACTAGTGCTTTTACTTTTACTATTAAAAATTATCTAAACATGCTAAAAAACATAAAAAAAATCTTTTTTATTTTATCTAAATAATGACATTCAAACAATCTCATAGTATTACCAAATATTAGACTGTAAAAAAAAAATTAAAAAACCCTCAGAACCAAAATCCCGGAAGTTTTCCCGCGAATCTCCACTGCGAAACCGACCTCACCGCTTTCTGACGGCGCTAAAACGCCGGATTATCGTGGACGCTACAGTCTCCGCCGGAGTGACGTTCTTCTCATCTCGCTCTGCTTCCCCTACCGCCTCTCTTGTCTTCTACAAGGCCCTCAGCGACTTCTCTCCTTCACATCGTCTTCTTCCTCACCCGTATGCATTCTTTCTCATATCTAAAACATCAAACATTGTTTCCGGTTATCCTGCAATTTCAAATGCTCGCCTCTTGTTTGATGAAATGTCTGTTTGGTTTTGCGGTTGTGCATTTGATGAACGTTGTTTTGAATTGAACTCTCGAGCACGCACTTCTTGTGTTTGATGAAAGAAATGTTTGTTTGTTTTGTCACCGTGTTCGTGGTTTCGGAAGAGCTATTTTTCGTTAATGCATGTGATTCGGATTTATTTTCCCTGTTAAACACTGATTAGGAGTTAGGACTTAGGTAATTTTACTCAATTGCATGAAATCTGAGATACGTTAGTACAATATATCATAGCACTTTGTAGTTGATCATTGATGTGTTTTGGTGCAGATTAATATACTGCCTATGTCAGCAAATTAACAACCATAAACAAGACCAACAGAATTTTTCGAAAATTACTTCTTCGTTAATTGTAATAGTTGTTGTATAGTATGCTTGAAGATCCTGTTTGTAGGTAGAAATAGTAATTGTGCTTTTTAGTTTAGTTACTTGTTGATGCTTGAAGTATTGATGTCTGAAGTTATAAACAGGAAAGTTGAATCGCCGCAGTGACTCTATCATGTCAGACTCATCAGATAATTCAGTTTCTATTAATCAAGCTTCCCCTGACACTGCTGCTGAATTACCAGTATGGTCAATTTGGGACCATTTTACTACGTTGCACGGCAGTGAGAATAAGGCGTGATGCGACTATTGTGGTTGCGTGGTCAAATATGAACATGGAACGACTGCTATGTATTCTCATTTGGATAGATGTGGCGATTGCACAAGCATCCATGGGTCAGATAGTGAAGAGGAGGGGCATGAATTTGGCCAAGGGAGATCTCAAAGGGCACTTACGGTGATGTTTGTAGTAGATGAGCTACCATTTCGTCTTGTGAAGGCTGAAAAATTCAAACGGTTTCTAAGTGCCATGCAACCCCAGTTTGAGATCCCCTCGCTTGGTGCACTAATACGCGATGTTGTTGCACTCTATCGTGAAGAAATAATAAAATTGAAAGAAGATCTTTCTGTTCGTTCTCAAAGAGTGTGCCTTATCGCTGAACCTTGGACTTCATGTCAAACTTTAGATTTTATGAAATTGACTGCTCAATTCATTGATAGACTGGAAGCTGCATAAGAAAGCATTGAAGTTTAGCCAAGTTGTTGGCTATTCAGAAGATGACATGAATGAGTGCATTGAAGCATGCTTAGGTAATTGGAAGTTGAATAGGGCTTTCAGTTTAACAGCTTATAACACATCGGCCAATGATCCAGGTACTCAATACCCGGAAAAGAGAACAGGCTCTTGGGATAGCATATTCTTGTAGGGTGGGTATGTTCATGTGCAGTGTTGTGTGCAAATTGTCAGCCTGATTGTGAAGGAGGCACTGAAAGAAATTGATGACTCTATTGTAAGAATTCGTGGTGCAGTCTTGTATGTCAGATCTTGTCCTTCAAGAATGGCAAGATTTAAAGAGTGTATTGAACATGAGAAGATTCAGTATAAAGGTTTTTTCCGTCCAGATGTTGAAACTGAGTGGAATTCAACATATATTATGTTAGAGGCTGCTGTATATTATCAAAAGGCATTTGAATTATTTAAGCAGCGAGAGCATAACTATGTTGATGAGTTAAGTAGTGAGAGTGGGAAAGGCATACCTTCAGAAGATGATTGGAAATATGCTCGATCAATGCTACCAGTTCTAAAATTCTTTTATGATTGTATTTTGCGTGTTTTTGGTACCTCTTGCACTACGAGTGATATATACATGAAAGAAGTATTTTATATTGGAAGGAAGATCCATCAGTATCATGAACATAATGATGCTAGGATAAGCTTGATGGCTAGTAGGATGAAGAATATATATGACAAGTACTGGGGGAATTCTAATGCAATTAACTTGTTACTGATTGCTGTGGTGCTGGATCCTAGATTGAAGTTGGGTTATGTCAACTGGAATCTTGATTACTTCTTTGGCTCTGAGAAAGGAAGTGAGTTGAAAAGGGAGCTATTTTCTTGTCTAGGTTCACTATATAGTTACTATCAAGTTGCGCACAAAGGGTCTCAAAATGATCAACAAAATGCACAAATTGATGAAGATGATGATCTCTATGGTATGCATTTATATCGGCAATCAACTGGTGACAAATCATATGTTAAACCTGAGCTTGATAGGTATTTGGAAGAAGAGTGTGAGCCCTTTCATAAACAAGCAGAGTTTGATATATTGAATTGGTGGAAGAGCTAGTTGAGCCGATTTCCCATCCTTGGAAGCATGGCTCGTGATGTGTTGGCCATTCCTATTGCTGCCATAACCCCAGAGTTTGCATTTGATGCCAAAGGAAGGGTTCTAAATCTTTATAGAAGTTGTTTACCACCCAATTTTCTGGAGATTCTTGTTTGTACAAAGGATTGGTTAAAAGGACCTAGGTCATTGTCTGCGGACGAGATCTTTGAGGAGGTTGAAGATGATTATTATTAGCTCGGTAAGATGATATTGATGTTTTACATATTATAGTTATATTGTCGCATTTTTATTTACTTATATATATATTTTTTTGCAGAGATGAATCGTCAGAGAAGAGTTCCAATGTCTTAACTGCCGAAGTTTATTTTTAGGATCCATATTTGATAATGAACCTGATTTCTACTCTCTCTCTCTCTCCCTCCCTCCCTCTTGCTTGTTTTGGATTAAAGTTGACATGATATAGTGAACAATCTATTATTGGCATGGATAGTCATTTTGCTGTTTCAAAATTGTATGCTGGATTCATCTTCTCACTATGTGCTTGTTCCTTTTAGATATATTTGTTAAATGATCCACATGCATGAAGTTCCTGCTCAGTTCGATCTAAATTTGTCTCGTGTTTCTAAGGGGATGTGTGTAAGTCACTTATCTTAAACATCAAATCACTAATCTCATGAGCTATATTTTATGTCTCCTGTTTTGCCATCAATTTTTATGTCATGCATCCTTTAGTCGTAAAGTAATGATAATTTTGATGGAATATACATCTGATATTTCACAGTTGTTAATTGAAACAACTCGAATGTTAAAGATACTTTAAAAACTTTTTTATCGGTATGCCATGCAGTGTTCATCTTTTATTTTGGAGCTCCATTATTGCATTTTTATTATTAGATGAGGTTAACATAAGTAAGAGTGGAAATAGAATGAAAATGCAAATAAAACTTGGTTGAAGCTAAAACTTTCACTCCGTACATAAGAGGATTTGAAAACTATCCATAACAGATATAACTGATGCCAAAATGTAATCTCATCATGCTCATCTGTCTAAACACTCCATTCCATATTGGTCACATACAACAGAGTTTCTCCTTACACATAACCAGTTTCATAGATCATCATGACCCTTCGTCTCAATTCCAAGAAGCTTAGCCAGACGCCCACTCTCATAAGCTTCCACGGTATCTGGAAATCACTTCATGAGTTAATCATAATGTTTGACAAAACTGAAAAGTGAAAAAAATTGCCCTTCGTTTGCACAAATAAAGTGGTTGAAGAAATTAATTCCCGATAAATTTTCTATCAAACACTTTAGTTCCTAACAAACTTTAATTTTAATGTGGAGTATTACTCCATCATTTAATATAAACGGTTTAGCTAAGGGCAAATGTTAACATTACAATTAATCGAAATTTTCAAACTTCTAATTTTAATAAATACAATATAAATGCATTGAAAACTACATTCTACATCATTTTTTATAAAAACTTTCTTAATTAGTAATTTTATCATGTGCTAGCTAAACCATAACATCAAAGTAAACATATTCCTTTGTCTTTTGTTAAAACATATTACTCTTAAATATATCATGAAAAAAAAGGAATATGTTTTCTTTTAAAAAAAATAAAAAAAGCAGAGACAGAAACATACCATCCGAGCCGCCAAGATGCTTTCCATTGATGAAAACTTGCGGCACAGTTCGCTTTCCAACAATATTATTCAAGATATCCTGAATCTTTGAGCCGTCCTCTGCAAGAGTTCTCACTATCTTCAGTAATATTTATACATCATGCTAATGCTATCGGAAACTGTTTCGATTTAAAGTTTTAAACACTTCTCTTCCTATCAACACTACATACACAAACCAAACTATCTTTTCAACTTACTATACTGCTGTTTAGTTATTCCCACTATAAAGCTTACTTTCTCAGAAAGTAGATGCTATCGGAACCTTGTTTTTCCATAAATGAAGTTACACATGTAAATAGCTGGAAATGTTTCAAGAAAATATATATAGATATATTCCAGAAATAAAAAGCAAGCTGAAGTTTCAAGTATACCTCTCTCATCAAGCTCAACAACATGTGGCACCTGGTTCAACTCTTTAAAAACAGATTTTGCTCTTCTGCAGTACCTATTTACCACAAAGAAATTGGGAAATGCTTAATAATGAATAATGAATATTCCACAAGATAGTCCTCATTTGGATAGGTTTTTTTGGAGGAAAAAAGGTACCTTCCCATTTTTAAAAAAATTACTTCTATAAAATTCTAAGGACGTTTGGATACCACTTTTGAACAAAAAAAGTACTGTTATTAAAAAGAAAAGAAAAAAAAAAGTTCTTTTAAGTCAGATTTACATGTTGCGAAAGAAACAAAATTTTAATATAATTTTAATGAATTGTTTATTAGAAAGAGCACTTTATTTTCTATCTAAACAAAATATTGCTTTCTATAATAAAAAATCTGAAAAAGGGTTAAAAAACTACTTTTTCCCTTCCCGTGGTCATTTAACTAGAATAACATCTTTCGGCAATGCAAAGTTATAAGACATTCTACTCCAATCCACCAAGCTTATGGGTTTAGGTAAAACCAAAACATAAGTAACATAAGGAATGCACATCTTACCACACACTAAAACTTAGTTAGAAGCTTTAATAGTTAATTAATCATTGTTGGTTATTGTTAGTTGGTTTCTGTTTTTCTGTTAGTATTGTCACTAGATAGTTTATCAGTCTGTTATCCTAATATAAACCTTTTATATACACTTCACACAGCACAGAGTAATTTCATCTTTGTCATGACTCATTTCGTTTACCATTCTCAAGTTCTCTAATTCTGTTCTATCTCACGGGCTTGTGATTGTTCTCCTCACTTTATTGGTTTCTAATGTTTTTAAATGGTTATGAGCTCTGTCAGAAGCTCTGCTGTGATGCTCAAAGTTCTCAAAATCCAGATTTGGATCCTTCATGCCCATATTTCTTGAATTCTAATGAGTGTCCGAGTGTGATTTCTTTAGTTTCTTCAACTCACAAGTCAAAACAGTTCTTGGGCAAGAGCTATGAACATGGAAGTCATAAAACAAGTTACAGTTTATCTACAGTTCAATCTTAAGACCAGACAGGGTGGATCTACTTTTCATGGCATGCATAAGTCATAGGTAATGTTTTTCTCTGGATCGAGATAATATCAGAATTGTTAACTAATATCAAAGAAAGGTATTAGTATTACTAACGAGTTACTCTTGAGAACTGCAAGTTGCAAGAACTCTAAGCTCGCATGCAAGGTGACAAAATAAGAAAGAGAAATGAGCTATGATTGTGGAGAGTAGAATATAAAGGTTATCAGAAACTATGGAAAACAATGCAAGGGCTTTTCATCAAAAGAGGTAGATCGTGGGAAGGAAGTTTTATGATCCAAAGTTTACCCCTCGTGGTATGCTTGCCTTGGGTGTGAAAAATGGGGTGGGAAGAATGGCTGGGGTATCTAGGATAATTTATACATCAAATTCATTCATAAAAATTTTCACCCTGACTTTATCCCTCAACAAAACATTCCCTAGAGGGCAAATTCTAAAGGAAGGATCAGTCCCCGAAGACGTGTTTTAACAATGGCAAGAATGATCATTTCTTGATTTTTGCCATAGTAAGCCACGGCTATCTACATCGGACCTTAGATGAAGATATTGTGCTCTAGACAATGTTGCTGCAGAATAAGACTCTGATAACAATCGGAATGTTTTATGAGAAGCTATTATTAGTGATGGACAAGGTTTATTAATTCAGGTGAGTACTCACCAAAGCTTTTAGCCCCTATACTATAGTTAGCTAGTTAATCATTGTTGGTGACAGTTAAGGGTGTGTTGCAAGCTGAGATCTTGGGAATGGATGGCAATAGCTTGATAAGTAAAGTGGAATCCAGTTTACTATTCTAGCTGTTGCATCAATCCCCTTCCCTCCTTTATGAGTGTGTGGTTCATGAAAAGTTTTCAAATTCCTGGAAATCTTGCATTATAAAATATTCAGAAATGTCTAACCGCACATCCCCAAAATGTTTTCAAATTTTTGGAAATCTTATACTGTAAAATCATTCGGACATAAGGTTTCTAATGTAAAATTCCATGAACCTAAAATCATTCTTCTATCCACGCATCCAATATCTCAACTTGCAAACACACCAGTAATCTCCATTGATGGTTATTTAATTATCAAGGTCTGTAATCCAAGTGTATAATCATGCAATAACCGAAACACAAAACACAAAATCAGATTCCAAAATGTGATCCAAAGTATCAGAGCAGAGATAGAGCATACCCGTATTACAAAAAATGAACTTTAAAACTCTCAGATACTAAACCCTTTCCAATTACTACAAAACCATTTCAGGGGAAAAAATTGATTCCCGTTTGATGCATTCAGATCCAACGAAACCAGATAACAGGACTTAAACAATTGAATCCATGAAGGTATCCATCTCAATAAGAAAAAACGAAAGAGAGAGTGTGACGTACGGGCAATAGGACTTGGAGAAGATGACGATGGTGTGGGAATTGATGGTGGTGTCGACGAACTCACCGACAGAAGGAGGTGAAGCTTGGGTGAAATGGAAGAGAGAGGTTGCTAGAGCTAACAGCACCATTGCCGCCGTGAATCTCGCAGATGCCGCCATGACTCTTTTGCTTGCGTTGCGCTCACCTACCCCTTAACAAACAAGTGACCCACTCGGTTACTAAGCTGTGAATGAAATGCGAATCACAAACAACTTAACAAGACTTCGAATTGTATATACTAAAGGAAGCTTTTAGTCTTACTGTTTTTTTTAGCCGTTAATATATATATAATTAAGATCCTAAAAATATAGAAACACTAAAGTTTTCGATTATACTTAAAATATTTCCTATATTATATAGATTTGAATTTGGATTTTGGAAACAATCCTCCGAATTGTTAAAATTTTAAGATGGTAAAGTAACATATTTTAATCACATTTTTTTTCATATTTTAATCACATTTAATTTTATAATTTTTTATTATGTTCCATCATTTTAATTAAAAATTATTAAAATACTTTTTTCTTAAAATATTAATAACTTAAAAAAATTTGATAATTAGATTTTGGATGTTTATATTGTGGTTTCTGGTTTTTGAATAATACTAGTAAAGTAGAGAAAATCAAAATTTTATATAAAATTGAAAAATAAATTAAATATGAAAGCCTGAAATTGTAATATCGTATAATTTAGTATATATTTTATAAAACCAGTTAACTCATTTAAAATTATAATATCAAAAGATTTTATGAGTTAAATTGAGATTCTAGCTATTATAAGTACTTAGATCATATTCGCAACTATGTGGCGAAGGAGTTTGGTCAATGATTCATTTGATTAACAAATATTTTGATAATCAATAACACTATTTGTATATGCATTTATCTCAATAAAAATAATTTTTTTAATTGTGACTTGATTTTTTATGATAAATTTTATTATTTATGTGTTTAAATTTTATGTGTTAGAATTTATTATTTTTGTGTTTAACACGTGAATCTATTAGACGTGAAAATACATATATAAATGCATATTATTTATTATTTAATTATATACTATCAAGCAAGTCTTTCAAAAAAAATGAGAAGAAAAAAGGAGTAATAGCACAAGGGAACTGTTATAAAACGTGTTATGAAATTAAAAAATAGAGAAGGGGAATAGATGTATATGAAGATGCTAAAGAGAATTTAATATAACACAATTGTTATATTAGTATTATGAACTTCATATATATGAATGAAGGGAAATATCGAAGCACTTAGGAGAGAATTGATATTATCACTTTTCTTGTGATTCTCATTAGTTACATATAGATGCAATGGAGCTGCCTATATATATACATGAAGCTCGTTACTAATCACAATATTATATTATTGTTTAACCATAACCATTCCATTATTATTCTTCAAGCGGCGGTGGAAAACATCATTATATAAATACAAGTTTCATGAAATCCTTTATCTCATAACACTCATGTTGATCGTCATTAAGGATAGATCTCATTAAAAATCTACAGGATAAAAATTCGATTAAGAGAAAAAAAGTACAATATTTTTTGTCACAATAACCGCCTCATTAATAATGTATTTCAATTTAGCTTTTACTAGCTGTTTATCCTCTCCCCCTAGTGCTGAAAATATTGCCTCATTAAAGTGACAATCTGCATCAAATCGAGCTTTAAATACATCTCATGTTTGTATCTTTAGATACTTTATTATTGAAGAAGAATTATATCCAACATATATCCTCAATTTTCTTTGGGGTCCCATTTTGGTGCGATTGGGTGAAGCAATTGGAACATATATCACACATCCAAATATTCTCAAATGGGATATGTTTGGCTGCTGGCCAAAAGCCAATTGTAAGGGAGGAAATTGATGGCAACTTGTTGGTCTCAAACGAATGAGTGCTACAGCATATAATATAGCAGGCCCCATGCAGATATGGGAGATTTGTTCTCATAAGTAAGGGTTTAGCAATCAACTAGAGGCATTTAATAAGTGATTCTGGTAGCCCATTTTGTGTATGAACATGAGCTACCGGATGTTCAACACTTATACCAGTAGCCATACAATAGGTATTAAATGCTTGGGAAGTAAACTCACATTATCAAGGCGAATTGTTTTGGTTGGATTTTCAAGAAATTGTGCTCTTAATCTTATAATTTGTGCAAGTAATCTTGCAAACGCCAGGTTGCGAGATGACAATACCATCTAGAAGATGTGTCTATTAGGACCATAAAATATCTAAAAGATCCATATGGTGGATGAATTGGTCCACATATATTGCATTGAATTCGTTCTAAGAGTTCAGGAGACTCAAATTCAATTTTTACTAGTGATGGCCTTATAATCAATTTTCCTTGAGAACATTCAGCTCAATGTAACTCACTAGACTGAAGAATCTTTTAGTTCTTCAATGAATATCCTTGTGAGTTTTCAATGATCATTCGCATCATTGTTGTTCCGGGATAGCTTAATCGGTCATGCTGATAACTCTCTAATAAGAATTATCTATCTCTTATGTTAAATAATGGTCTCATATTAATAAAAAGGCCATGACTCTGATGATGAAAAAAATATTCTTCATCATGTGAGGAAAGAAAATGTATGGACAGAAAGAGAGACGCATGTGCTTGGCAAGGACAGAGCGCTGGACCGCTACTGTGCTGGAGCAGTGTTGACAGGAGGTTTCTCGGACGGGGTTAGTTAATGGTTGCTGTTAATTAGGAAATAGTAATTATAATTAGTGAGATGGGCTTTTTTGGGCGTCTATCACGGTTGTCTAGTAATGCAATGTTTTCTTTTTTTCTGAGAAGGCAGCAGAAGCCATGGGCTGTGAAGTACCTATGAAATGAAAAAATAATAATTCTTTTAGGAGGGCAAAAGAATAGAATTGATGGCTCGAGAAACAAAGAAAACTGAGTAACAAATCTACTAACAAGTGAATACCCAAAAAAAAAATTTGGCTAACAAGTGTGGACTACCCACTTTAGTGTTATTTATGGAAAAAATATATCATTAAATAACAAGACAAAGTACAATACAAACAAACTTAGACATGTATTAAGACAACAAAAAAAAACCTAGACATGTATTATTGCTTAATAGATTAGTCAACAAAAAAAATGCTTAATTGGTTTTTTTTTTTGTCTAAAAGGCTTAATTTATTGTTGACAAGGGTTGTTTTATGTGTGACAGGAATTTTTATTTTTGTTTTTTTCTCTGCTGTATTATATACATAATTGGTTTATGTATCCTCTTCTTAAAAGCCTTTAAAAAATAATTAATATAAATAATAAAAATAATAAATATTGATGAATACGCATAAGTAAAATATCAGAAAATATAGAATTGCTTATGTGATGATCTATATAAATATATTTAGCTAGTAATTACAGGTATTTTCTTTTAATTGAATTAACTTTGTGGCATTGGTTTCTATAGCATCAGTTGTAGATTCCTTCCATTCATCAATTTGTTGGTGGCCTCACTCTCTATTGCATGACTTGAAGATTTCGTTTGTGCAATTTACTTGCTGACCAACCCGACCCACCCACCCAAGACCCACGAAGCCCCTTTCCCAAAATTCTATATCGAGGATGCACAAACACACACCACACACTCATCATTCCTCAGAACACTCAACTTATATTATCTCTCTAAACACACACCCAAAAAATTCAAGAGTTACATAAGATACAACAAAAAGGTTCAAACACACATACTAAAAAAACTCACACCTCTATACATTAACTCACCATCAACGTAACTTCGTCCCATTTCAAATCCTACCTTATCTTTCTCTATCATCTTCCTCACATGCAATTGGACTCGGCCAAAAATAATTTCTTGCCACCCAGCACTGTTCCTCGTATGCCCCAGCAAGAGTCCAACAAAAAAAGTCCAAATTCCTAATTACCTTGATTAACGGATAAACTCCTGACCCATCATCACACAAAATGCACGTGCTGCGAAAATTATAGTAGAAATCTGAAACACACTTTTTTCCCTGCTCAAGGATTCTCATTCGTCGTTCTCCCTATGGAACCAGATTGCCTTCATCACATGAGGAAGGAATCTACCATAGAGTCGGGCCCTAATAAAATTAAGTAAAAATATATATAATTTTACTTATTACTTCTAGTAAATGTAATAATATTAATAAATGAAGATATTTATGTAATTTTCAGATTCTATTTGAAACTAAATCAATTAAGGAAGCTCAAATGTGTAGAAATTCAAAATGACAATTCAATAAATACAACTTGAGGAACCATTATTCTCAAAGCATTTTCCTTATAATACTCCCGAATTTGTTGGTTCATTATTTTCTTGTTTGCATTTTGACCTTCGGTCATTTCTCCTTGCTTTCGAATTTGTGAACCATTTTTTTTTTCGCTTTTGAATTTTCAGGAAAAGCATGATTTTTTTATTTAATAAAGGTATTATCCTATTCAAATGAATTTGAGAATTAAGGTTTAAGGGTAATTATAGGTTCAAAATGTCGTGAAAAGAAAAGGATATTGGCTAAATATGCGGCTTTAATAAGAAAATTAGGCCTTTAGGCTCAAAATGGATGACAAAGGATTAATAATTTTAATAGATAGGCTTCAAAACTCCATTTGTAAGGTTCCATGAAAAATGACCTAAATCATTTCTTAATTAAAAGAATCAATTAAAATTAAAGACATGTTTCAAATTAAACAAAGCATTAAAGCTAACACTCATCAATAGTATATATCTCTCAATCTAGGTGTATAATTTCTATTTCAAATTATTTTAGTGTACAAAATTCTAAAAAGTTAAAATTTAAGCATTTTTAAGTTCAATAATTGAACTTTTTTTTTTTTTTGATAGACAATTCCCAAAGTATCTGGATTAGATGGATTGGATACTGGTGATAGCGTTTGATTTTAGGCTGATGTGGTAAATTTTGAATTGACTGAGATGTTTGTGTCTGGAATGGTTATGTTCTGATAATATTGGTGTTTTGGATATTTGATAAGTTTGGTGTATCTGATTTGATTTATGACAGTATTTATTGGTAATGGTCTGTGTATGATTTATGTGGCTGAATGGTACAGATGATGGTTGTTTGACTAAAATTATGGTTGGTTTGGCTTGGCTGGTTAATTTTATTAAAAATAAGTAAAACTATATAATTTTACTTATTACTTCTAGTAAATGTAATTATATAAATAAATGATGATATTTGTGTAATTTTCATATTCTATTTGAAGCTAAATCAATTAAGGAAGCTCAAATATGCAGAAATTCAAAATGACAACTCAACAAATACAACTTGATGGACCAAAATATGAAGAACAAGCAGAAAATCAACAAAAGCACATGGTTTTGTAATATTTCCAATTGCAAATGCCATTAAAGTCTTCCAATCAAGTTGTCAAAAAAGAATTTCAACTTAAACATACAGAAAATAAAGATTTTCAGTAGCCAAAATCCTATTTTTATCAATTGCATGCATATTAGGTGTAGAAAATAATGCATTTCTTACTCTATAAAAAGGATGATCACTTAGAGCTAAAGAGAATCAAAAAATTTCATATTCCATATCTCATCATCTCATACATAAACCAGAAAATACATTTAAAGAAGGGTAGTTATAAAAGATTAGAGCTTGCAAACAACCATCCAACATCATTCTTCAATAATGTATACTCTTCTCTCATCTTTTAATTATATTTTCTGTTTTATTTGTGTTATTATGAGCTAAATATCTTGGCTAGGACAATGATGTAGCCCTTTATGTGAAATGAATAATTATTAATCATTGCCATTCAACTATATTTGTTATGAATCATATGTGTTTATAATCAAATTTAATGCTTTTAGATGTTTGATCACCATTTAAATGAATTGTTGATTTACAATACACTTGAGAAAGAAATTGTAATGATACTTCTAATTATAAATATCATAAATTGAGCGAAAACTAGAGATAGACAAATGCGATTTATGTGGTTGTTACACAAGTTTCACAAAACTATAATCCTTTATCACATTGTAGCTAAGAGATTAGTGCATCTATATGAGTTAAGAGAGTTTCTTGACCTTGAGAAAGGCTTGGAGCTAGATTAGAAAACTTAACCAATTTGATATCATAACAAAGAAGAATGACATAATTATAAATATTCAATTTCATAATGTGGTAAAATCATTTGTCCTAGTATTCATTTTAATATTCAAATCTGAATTTGTCTTTCACTTACATTCTAATAGCTTTTGATTATCCAAATAGAAGTTTAATTTAATTATTTCAGTAATTAACAATTCCTCGTGGGAACGATACTCTACTCTATCACTTTATTACTTGAACGACTAGTGCACTTGCTAAAAAGTGTGTGCGTCTAGCCCACGTCATATGCCAGATGGTAAACTCATTTGGGCAAATAAACTTCTGATTTACTATAACATGTCACTCAATGGCGCTAATATGGGTATAATATATACCAGAAGAAAGCATAGGCAGTTTTTTCAATATGACTTCCTTATTTGAATCACAGTTGGTAATACATAGGTACTTATTATTATACTCATTCACTGTTTCAATATGATATCCATTCTTTCGGATATCCTTAAAGCTTAACAAGTTTCTTTGAGACTTTGTTGATAATAATGCATTATCTATAATAAGCTTTGTTCCTTCAGGAAACAAAATAATAGCTCTTCCGGAGCCTTCAATCACCTTGCTTGTACTAACAATGGTAGTCACACTTGCCTCTTCTAATTCAAGGTTAACAAAATAAATTTTGCTTTTTTAAGAATAGTGTGCATGCTTGCACTATTCGCAAGACAAATGTCCTTATCTTGTACATCCATCATTTTTTTCACAAGAAAAACAATAGGAACATGATTACAAAAATATGAGAGTATGATTTTCTTTATCAAGTTCATAATATAATTAATTTGAAGTCATTTTACCAATGCACACACATAAAATGAGTTAACTCACATTCTTGCTTAAGTATATATGTGATGACTATTTCATTTATTATATGAAAGTATATCTTTATAAAACTTAATTAGTTTTCATTGATTGAAACATTGAACACGTATATAAGAAATCAAACTTGAAAGAAAATACATTCAAATAAGTAAAACATATATCAAATTTAAACATGCAAATAAAAATATTATTTAACATAAAACATACATAGGTATCAACCATGGAAAGGAAATATATTACTCAACATTTCCATTATTGATCATGTGACCAATATTTCCTTCAGGGTCTTCAAAGAAATCAGACACGTCATAATGAGTTGTGGCTTGGGCATCTTTTGAGACGAAATTAGTTTCTACCCTTTTCTCATTCTTTTGCAAAGATGCTTGATAAAGTTCAACTAAATGTTTTGGAGTACGACAAGTACGTGACCAATGACTTTTACCACCACAATGATAACATCTGTTTTCAATATGCTTACCATACCCATTATTCTTTTCTTTGTTATCTCATTTCTTGTAGGATTTTTTCTTATGGAAGAATTTTTTTCTTTTATCTTTATCATATTTGTTACCAAAATCAGAACCTTTACCATTTTTGGGATTACAAGCAGTCACATTCACTTCGGGGAATGGAGCAGAGCCACAAGGTCGAACTTCATGATTTTTCATGAGCAATTCATTACTCTATTCTGCCACAAGAAGGCATGAAATTAGTCAGAATATTTTGTAAATCCCTTCTCTCGATATTGCTGCTGCAGGAGCATATTCGAGGTATGAAAGGTCGAAAACGTTTTTTCCAACATATCACTTTCAGTAACATTTTCCCCACATAGTTTTAGTTGTGAGATTATTCTAAACATTGCGGAATTATATTCAGAAATGGATTTAAAATCCTGTAACCGCAAGTATAACCATTCATATCTAGCATTTGAGAGAATCACCGATTTTTGGTGATAGTACCTTTCCTCAAGGTTTTTCCACAGATCAGCAGGATCTTTCAAAATAAGGTATTCATTTTTTAACTCTTTGTCTAGATGACGTCGAAGGAAGATCATCGCCGTAGCGCAATCTCTTAGTGATGCATCATTGTTTGTTTTATAGTATCACCAAGGTCCTTTGAGTCAAGGTGAATTTCAGCATCGACAATCCATGATAAGTAGTTTTTACCTGAAATGTCAAGTAGTGCAAATTTTAATCTTGAAAGATTTGACATAATAAAATTTTAATACCTTGTATCTTCAAAGTAGCTTGGTCAGAACCTCGTGCTGATAATGTGTTATAAAACGTGTTATGAAATTAAAAGATAGAGAAGGAGAATAGTTGTATATGAAGATGATAAAGAGAATTTAATATAGCACAATTGTTATATTAGTATTTATGAACTTCACATATATGAATGAGGGAAATGTCGAAGCACTTAGGAGAGAATTGAGAATATCACTTTTCTTGTGATTCTCATTAGTTACATATAGATACAATGGAGCTGCCTATATATATACATGAAGGTCATTACTAATCTGATTAACCACAACCACTCCACTATTATTCTTCAAGCGGTGGTGGGAAACATCATTATGCAAATACAAGTTCATGACATTCATTATCCCATAACAGGAACCAAATTATATCCGTGTTATAACAACACAAAAAATAGCTATTATATTAAAATACAAATTTTAGTATTTATAGAAAAAATTTAATTTTATTTCCATAAAAATATATATTCAAATGGCAGATTATTATTTTGAAAAAATTATGTGAATTTATATATATAAAGATAAAAGAAAAACGTGTTGGCTGATTTTTAGTATTTGTGAAACATTTGTTGACGGAATTATTAGTTCCAATGGATCACTTATGTTGCAATGGTTTTACAGGTTCTTGAAAAGAAAAATCAACTAAAATCCTAAAACAATTTCAAAGTTGTTGTACAATGTACACATTTCGTCACATTCAAATTCAATTGCATGCGATGTTGAGGACAGAAGATATGATGAGATATGATACAAAACATAGTATTTTTTTATTTTATTTTATTTGGTGAAAAACTATTTATAAGATATAATAAATAATAAAAGAAAAAGTATTAAAAACCTTTATTTAAAACTCAATAGAAGTAAAAATTATGGATGATAACTTTTATATTATGTAAATGCTAATCTTTTTAATTTTGGATGCTCACTTGTTCATTGATTTCCTAATTGACTCCTTAATATTTATTCCGTAGCATTACTTAAATAAAAAAGGTTAATTTATTTTATTTCTTTTACACAAAATTTAGAAAGAAAAAAATAATATAATTAAAAAAATTGATATAAAAAATAGGACATTGCATTCCCATCCTATATCTCTATCCTTTTTGAAAAAAAAAATACAAAATACACTCATTCAATATTTAAAAACATTATTTATGCTGTGCCATACCTCAATGTCACGTGCTTGTGAACAAACGCATCAGATATGTATAAGTCCAGCACCATAGTCTCCATACGTTTTCAAAAAGTTACTACTTCTTCGGCAAATATTATTACGTGTGACGTGTTTAACCTTTCTTTAAAAAATTATTTATATCATACATGTTTCATGTCTTAAAAAAAAATTAAAATAGAGTTTATTTATTTAGAATATTAATTTTGATACTTTCCAAAAAAAAAAATAAAATAAAATGTTTTGATACTTTCAATTGTAAGTTTGTAACCTTGCAACCAAGCACAACCGATTCGCTTATTGCACCAAGACAAGTATCAATTCAATTAAGGTTTGTAAAGCAAGAAGCAACCTACAATATCCATAATAATCATCTATAACAATCACATTTCCTTTAATTCGTAGTCACTTTTAAGGATTTCAAATCATGGATATTAGTTACCTCAAACTCAAATCATGGGTTTTAATTATTAAAGAAACTTGGCATATGCCTAATGAAATGTCTACTCTTTTCCAAAGGACATAACAAGACTTACCATATTTTCAAGGTTCTTTCTACAGCAGCAATCTTCATCATGCACATAATTGGCATGATTGATTTCAAACACATGAATCAGAAAACATGTTTGTTGTACTTATTCTGCATAGAACACTTTGCCGACTCATCCATTGAATGGAATGTGGACGACATCAAAATTCTCTAACAATAATAGATGATGGATGTTAAACCAACCAAAATAAATGCTAGAAAATGAAAGGGAAAACTGTGTCACTTAGTGCAGCTGCTAAAGATTTTGTTCATCAATTTTCAGAAAGAGAGATAGAGACAACAACACTGCCTGGTTCATCAAGTGGCATCTTGAACTCCATGCAAGCACCTAAGATTGATTATTGCAACTAGGAAACCATACACAACAAACAGTGATTAAATCACATCTTTCTTAAGTTCCAAATTAGTTTCCAGTCACATATCATGATATCAATGATGTATAAATCACATACCCTTAAATGACAAGGGCATATGCTTTACAAATGACACACATAGGACCCATCATTTAGCTCAGAGGATCCAATCCCAAACTTCTATCATACCCCTACAAGTGAGAAACAACTCGAAATGTATTTAGGCCAACGGTTCTAAGAACACTCGTTAAGGAAACTTTTACTGTCAACTAAGATAGTATTTTGATAGCAAAATGTAATGAGTATAATCTGGCTTAGCAAAGTTAATATGGTAGGATTAGTTATTACAGATAGTAGTATTAGGTATTGTAATGAACTATGTTGAATAAAATTAAAGCCCAGTTTCCTCCTTTTAATTCTTCTCCTCTCAATTTTGTCACTGAGTAACAATTCTTATTCTTCTCCCTCAATCACATTCACCAATCACCCATCCACATCCACAGCACCTAACATCTTCCAATCGAATCAATGATTCCATTTCCAGTCACTCATACACAATTCATAGATACACAAAGTTCCTCAAAATGTGTAAACCAAAAATCCTATGTTACTACTTACTAGTGAAAGAACCAAAAGACAGAAAAAGAAAGCAATGACATAAGCCCTCAAATCATACTCCAATATCATTCAATCCAAGCTTACAAATGACACAAAAGTACTTAAACTACCACCATTGATTCATGAACTAACTAACGATTTTAGAGCAGAATGATTCACTTGATAGAACAAAATCCTAACAGCAGTAACAAGTAGCAGTATATGTGGGTTTAGTTTAGACACAAAAGAAGGAAGAGTACAAAGTTCAACGAAAGAAGAGATGGAGATCTGTACAAGAGAAGGATATATGATCATCTTAGCAATATAACACACATACATAATAAGTAAACTAAACTGGAGGTATGTTAGAGAATGAGAATCCCTTGTAACCCTTGTAAGCATAATAAGCAATCCTTGTGTAGTAGAACCCAGGTATGAACAATAGCGTTCCCAAGATTGCAAAGAACAACCCTATATCAATCATTCACACAAAAATACCACAAATTAAATCTTCCTCATCAAAGCTATTTCATAAAGATTTCAACTGAAATTAGCACAAATACCTAATTTTCCAGCTTCCCAATAAGTTAAAAACACTTAAGATCTTATTATCCCAAGTGAAAAGTTTTCACCTTTTTCAGAAATTTAGGTCGAATTGGAGCAGAATAACAGAATTCCCCTCTTAGTAAAACCATAGACAAAAACCTCAAAAACCCAAAGGCAAGATATCTTCTTTATTTTTTTTTTTCAAAGAAAAGAAGAGATAAGAAGAGAGTGGGGGTTGTTACCGTGAGCAGTGTCACCGCCGACATGGTTATAAGCCATGAGAGAACCGATGATTATTCCGAGCGTTCCAAAAACAAGAAGCGCGACAGCGAGTGCGATCTCCTTGATTGGGGGCTTGTTATTCACCGTGTACGAGGTACCCATCATCATGTCCTCGTCCGAGATCGAAAACGCGTGATCCACATACATTTTTTTTTTGTTGCAAAAAATTTCAAAGTGTACAATTGCTCTGTGTTCTTGGTCTGATGGCTTCCTTTTGTGACTTTGAACGAAGAAGAAGAAGAAGAAGAAGAAGTGGTGGGTTGAAATTCAGCTTTCGCTTGGGGTTGAAGAATGAAGAATGGGTTTGAGTGTGCGAATCGAGACTTGTGTAGCAAATGGCAATGTTGTTATTTAATTCTGTTGGGTTATTCTAGCTATAGACATAGCTCAGCTACACAAGAAAGCAAGGAAGATGTTACGGTGAATTTTATTAATTGTGGCGCATCATACACTTTACTTAAACTAGTTTATGTAGTTAAGCAGTTTCAAACCAAATTAATCCAAACAGAAAACACCCAGTTGTTTCTCTAAAGGAAAAAAAAAAGGAGAATTTGAAGAGATTATTAAACTTATTTTAAACCGTTTAAAGATTTAATCGATTCAATCGTAATTCAACTAAAATAAGTACGACTGAATTATAATAAAATAATATATAAAATTATAAATAAAGATAAAAATATAAATCTTAAAAATATACAAATTTAAAATATAACACCAATAAAAGCTTCCTAATTTTGTGTAAGTACAACACAAAATAAAATCGAAAAGAAAATAGTCAAATATTAAAAGTGATATAAAATTTTAACAATATTTATCACTTTAATTGTATTTCAATTTCTAATATTTTCTTTTTTATTTTTAAAAGATGTATTTTATGTCTCTTAACTTTTAATATATATTTTTTTGTGATTAACTTTTAATATATATTTATTTTAAATTAGATGTATATATTAGTACTTAAAGATAGATATAATTTAGGATAAAAATAAAATAAAATAAATATAAAGAAAAAAACCCTAAAAATAAAGCCAATTTGCTTAACAATAAATAATAAAACCAAAAAATAAAGGGGAGGGTTGGGAAAAAGAAAAATAGTTTACAAAACGCAATGTTTGACGTCATTCTTATTAATAAAAACAAGAAATAAAATAAAATAAACATTAAAAAAAGAAACCGCTGTTTTGTCATGAAAAACAAGCTTTTTGATATAAAATATTGATGATACTAAATAAATATCGATAGAAATTTGTATGATGAGATAATAAAAGTACTTTATATCACACTTTTAATATAATAATATTATTCGACATCGCGACCATGTCTCATAGAGAATTAAAATAGAGAAGAAAAAAAGAATAATAACACAATAATAACACAAGAGAATTAACGTGGAAACCCAAAAACAGAAAAAAAAATACGACCGTTGTCAAACGACAACCAAGAAAATATTATGAAAGATATTACACCACACCACAATATTTTCTACTCCGACACCAAGCACTCCCCACACCCTCAATGACTACACTCTCCACACTCTTACAAGAGAAGAACTCTAAAGTACAAGAAGGAATTTAAAAGCCATACAATGTATATTGATTTGGTGCACTTAAAACCATCAACTTAAGCCCCTATTTATAATATAAAGGCCCACCCACAATTCTTACATCAAGCGATGTGGGACTTGTTATCCACACTAGTTTCAACCAAACCCAACAATCTCCACCTTGATTGAAAATAATGACATTGTCAAAACCGACAATCATAGCTTAATAGCTATCACACTCCACCATAAAAAGTACATCCACTTAGAATTAGCAAATTCTAAGAATTTCCTCGGCACATGTCGAACAAACCTTGCTTAGATTTTATGGTATTGCTTTTATGTTGGCTTTCCTTGAAAGTTCCTCAGCCATCGACATAACTCCACCATCACACAACTTGCATCAACTGCCAACCAATGCCCATGTGTAATTGTGGACCCGCTAAC
>JASCZI010272138.1:0-10028 GCA_036250425.1 Stylosanthes scabra
TATATATATATATATATATATATATATATATTGCAGGTACGATTAAGGTTAGTTAACTAAATTACAAGCCTAACTAATATGTGAAATGTGAAACATATTTTTAAAATATATAAAAAAATAATATATTTAAAATGTTGATTTTGTTTATAAAATTGTAACTCATTATTGAAGAGTTGTATCTCATTGAATGGTTGTGTTCCTTGTAAAGTTAAATCTTTAAAAAAGATGTTTTTCTTTATTTATTGATACATGAGCTTAGTGCTTATAAATAAAACTTTAAATCTTATCTTCATCTTCATAGTATACAATTAGAAAGCTCAATGACTGACGTGACAAGAATGAATTTAGGGGCTAAATGATTAAATGTCGTCATTAAAAAATTTATTTTCTCAATTATTTTTAATAGTGATATTTAAATGTATTTAAAATTTGATTCTTATATTTGTTCTTATCTTTAACTTTCTATCTGAAACTTTAATTATTTTTTATTATTATTATTTTAAAAAAGTTTGTTAATTATAATTAAAACAATTTTAATGTGAATTTAAATTTTAAAATTATAAATATATCGTTAATGAATCTAAAATTCAATTGGAAGTGAACATTAGAATAATTTCTATTTTTTTGTTATTTTTAATGTGATATTTTAAAATTAAAAGTTTTGAAAACGAAAAAATAAAAGTTTTAAAAGCTTTTATGGTCTATTTCTTACCTTTTTTTTATATATAAAACTTATAAAACTTTCTTCTTCTTTTTTAATTGGAAGTTTGAAAACGAAGAAATAAAATTTTTGAGCAATTCTGAAGAGTTTGTTAATTAACTAAAATAATTTTAATATTATTTAAAATTTAAAATGGTAAACAAAAACAATCTTATCTTAACTGAATTCATTCAAATAATATATACCAATTAATCCTATCTGAGTTATTCAAATGTACGGTTAATGAATTATTGGTTGTTATAAAAGAATTTATTTTTAATTAAATTATAAAGTTTTATCTTTATACGGTAGTTAAAGAATTTTAGATAAAATTTATGTTTTTATTTTAAAATTATTGTATTTAAAATTTTAAATTTCAAATATAAGATAAGGTTGTTGATATAATTATAAATTAATTTTATTGTTTAATTAAATTATAAAATTTTATCTTTATACAGTTGTTGAAGGATTTTGGATAAAATTTTTATATTTTTAATTTTTGAAATTAATTTTCTTTAAAATTTTAAATTTCAAATATGCAATACGATTGTCGATATAATTATAAAATTACTTTTATTTTATTTTTTCTATTGGCTTGGTCCACCTGTTCAGGCGATTCTAAAATTCTTTTCGCCGTAACATTGTACTGGCAAGTGGGCAACCAAATTTTTTTTAATTGTTAAAACATGATGATGATGATGATGATGATGATGATGATATTTATATTGAGTAAATTTGTGTATTTGCATAACGATAATGCTAGATGCACACCTATTTTGTGCAACTAAGTCTAACCAAGTCCTTAATTTTTATATCAAATTAAAAAATAATTTCAATATCAAATAACATAAAAAATAACACATAAATAATCTTCTATTTGATATCAAAATGGTCTCCTATTTGTAATAGAAATAAATGACTTGGTTAGACTGAATTTGATTAATAGATGTACGCCTAGAATTATTCTTTGTTGAGAGATAAAAGGAGAGAGAAAGAGAGAGAGAGATATATGGAGAGAAATAGAATGTAAGGGGGAGGGCATGAGGGAAGGAAAGAGAGGGGGTTAGAGATAGAGAGAAGGAGAAAAATATCAGATATGAAGGGAGGGAAATACGGGGAAAGAGGAAAAAATGAGAGAAAGAGAGAGCTAGGGACGGAGCAAGAGAGAAAAATAGAGAGATAAATAGGCGGAAAGAGGGCGAGGGATGGACAAAGAGAAAACAAGGGAGGCAGAGAGTGGGAAAGATATAGAGAAAAAGAGATAGATAAGGAGAGAGAAAAATGGAGCGTGGAAGAGAAAAACAAAGATGGAAATAGAGAAAAAGGAGAAAAAGAGATAGAGATAAATGGAGAGGGAGATAGAGGGAAGGAGAAAGAAAGAGAAAAAAAAGGAAGAGGGAGAGAGATTGGGAGAAAAAGAAAGAGGGAGAGATAGGGAGGGCAAAGGAGGGGGAGAGAGAGGGAGACATAACGAGGAGGAGAAATAGATAGGGAAAGAGGAAGAGAGACAGTGGGGGAAAGATGGAAAAATAGAAATCGAAAGAGAAAAGGATAGAAAGAGAAGTATAAGAGCGACCGAAAGAGAAAGAGATAGAGAGAGAAATAAAGTGATGGAAAAGAGAGGGAGAAAAAGAAAAATAGTGGGATGGTGAGAGAGAGAAAGGGAAAATGGGAGAAAGAGATATAAGGATAGGGATAATGAGAGATGGAGAGAGAAAGGGAGAAAAGCGAGGGAGTTAGAGAAAGAGAAAGGGAGAGAAATTAGGAGAAAGAGAGAGGCGGAAGGAATAGGAGAGAGAAAGACAGAACAAGGAAAGTAGATAGACAAAAAGAGAAATAGGGAGACACTGAGAGTGGAAGGGAGAGAAAGAGAGGGAGAAGGCGCAAAGGAGAGGGAGAAATACAGAAAGAGAAAGGGGGAGAGAAAAGAGAGGGAGCGAGTGAGGGAGAGGAAGAAAAAGCGAGGCAAAAAAAAAGAGATATAGAGAATAAGAAAGAGAGAGTGGGGGAGAGTGAGGAAAACAGAAAGAGCGAGGGAGAGAGGGACACATAGAGAGAAATAGAAAAAGTGAGAGCGAGGGAGAGAGAAGGGCACAGAAGGAGAGAGGGGGAGAGAGAAAGAAAGACAGAGAAGGAGAGAGGGAGAGTGCGAGACATCTTAATAATTATATATCTATTTAGTTTTGTTAATTTTGACAAATTGAATGTATTTAAATTTGATTACGCTTAGTTGGTAAATCCATTTTTTACACTAAACAAATCTGTTTTAATCCGGTCGAACCAGTCGATTGGATTCAATTTCAGATCATAATAATATATTTAATATGTTGATTACATAATCTCAGGAAAAATATCGTACTAAATTCGATAAGTTATTTCTTATAAATTATTATATGCAATTTATGATATTAAATTATAATATAGAGCCCGTGCATCGCACGAATTTAATATTAATTGGTAGAACACTGCACAACAACCGCTCCTCAAATATCATAATTTCTCTCTCGCATCTTAACATACATTTTTGTGTGATAAAGAAAGAATAAAGAATATCATCTAGTAAAATATTATTGTTATAAGATTTAACTCAATGAAAAAAAAGTTAGCGTTATTTATTCGGTGCGATTAAATATCCATAAAAAATTTTCATATTTCAATCATATCTTACAAAATTTAAAATAATTCAAAAATATAATTTCAAATAACATTCTTAAAGATTTAATCTCCTGTATATTTTCTCTCCAATATTTAAAATAGTTAATTCAAAAATTTTAAAAATTGATTACATACATTTAAAAATTAAAATCACAAGTTCACAACATAATAAAATTAAAAAATACAAAATAAAAACGGAAACAAAAACGTCTTTTGATTTGTGTAAATGTTGGATTGAAGTGCATCATATATAGATGATTTAAGATGTGTTTAAAAAATATTTTATATTTTATTATATTATTTTAGATGTGTTTAATATAGTTTTAGTAATTTTTAAATTTTTATGACACATTCAAAATAACATAATTGTAAAATTAAAAGCACATTTAAAATTTACAATTTTTTTATAATCCCATTAAATCATCAAAACACATCTAAAATAATATGATTGCATACAAAATAAATTATAAACACATTTTAAATTTAAGGTATGAAAGCAAAAAAATAAAACCTTTTTGTCAATACCACTACACATCCAAGTAATTATACCAACCAAGCTAAACCAAGTATAATTTTTCACTCTCAGCAAGGGGCGTGTAACTCACGCGGCTTTTAATTTAATTGGGATGGAATTTGAAAAACGAAACGGTTATGAAAAATTAGGATTCCGTTTCATCACTTCAAATTTCCAATCACCCACACCAAAAGCGGAAACCGCATTCAACGCAACTGCAGATAACTTCTGAATCCGATCACTTGAAAGACTGAAGACCATTTGGACTCGAAGGAAAAACAGGGAAAACGTGAAGACGTCGCCTCCCAACTACTCCTCGTAAATCAAGGTTAGCGTTCTGAATCACTTAGGGGTTCAATTCGTCTTAGTAAATGTGTAGTGAAATCGTTTCTTTTTTTTCGATTTGCAAATGCATGGAAATATGTTCTCATATCATAGGGATTAGGGTTTGTGAGGCAACAAAAAACGTTTTTGTTTGTCATTATGGTTCTCGTAATGAAGCTAGTGTATAATGTTCCATGTAACCGTATCTGTTTGTGAGTGTGATTCTGTTTCTGTTTTTGGGTGGGTGCACCGCATAAAGCAAGTGTGATTCCATTTCTATTTTGTTTGTGATTCCGTTTCTGTTTGTGACATGATTCCGGTTCTGTTTTGATGAATGGGGACCTTCGATGAACCTAGTGTTTAAAATGCATCCTAACCGTTTCTGTTGTGGGGTGTGATTCCGTATATGTTTTTGAGTGAGTGAATTCGATGAAACTAGTGTGGTAAAAAACAATGAAACCGTCTCTGTGGTGAGTTTGATTCCATTTCTGTTTTCTGAGTGGCTATGCTATATAAACGATTCTTATACTTGCAGTAATAAAGATGGCTAAGAAAAAGGTGGAAAACAAAGCTAAAGATGGTGGCAAATCAATAGGAAACACGGGCAGCAGCAAGAACGTAAGAACCTTTGTATCTTTGTGTTTTCGCTCTGTTATGATATACATTCCGTTTCTGTTTTTAATCTACATTCCGTATCTATTTTGACAAGAAGGGCATCTATTTAGGTGCCTCCCTAGGACTGTTGCCCAAATGTTTCTCTACCCATAGGAGCATCCCGAAAAAAGAGCCCTTGTTGACCAGATGGGATTTGGTGCATTCTCTCATCTCCCAAACCAAAACCTGGATCAAGTGTTGCTGAAGCAAATATTCGACTGTTATGACATATATGACAACACGATATACACAGATGCAGCAGCGGTGAAGATCACCACGAAGAAAATAGGGGATGCTCTTGGGTTGAATTCGAACGGTACAATAGCATTCTTGTCAAGTTTCGTTTCTGTTTTCTTATCAATTCCGTTTTGGATTTTATAACTGTGGCTAACTAATGTTTTTTCTCTTCGCACAGGAGCTGCTTATGATACAAGGGTTGTCAGGAAGAATCTGAGTGAGGAAGATAAAGACGTACACAAGTTCTTCCAAGGCAAAACAATGGTGGCTCTTCAAAATCTGATAAAAATGACACCGCTGGACAATGATGAGAACCGAAAATTGTTCATGCGGTCGTTTATATGCTTCATACAAAATGTCTTCCTCCTTCCCAACTCAACGGCAAACATAAGTCCAACGGCCCTCACAACTATATTTGACTTGGAGAACATACGGAACAGGAATTGGGCACTTCATGTCCATAACTTCCTGCTCCAAGAGTTAAAGAAGGCCAAGCAAAACAACTCTGCTGCGATACATGGCTGCGTATATGTTCTCATGATCATATACTTTCAAGAGACTTGGTTTGGAGAGGATTCAAGGGAGATCGAAGCACAGCTGCCATGGATAGGGTATTGGACTGGCGAGGTTCTCGAAAAAAGGATGAAGCAGGAGAAAAAGCTTGATGCAGTGAGTAGTCCTCAAGCTTGTAACTCAATTCCGTTTCTGATTTTATTCTAAACCGGTTTTGTTTCTGTTGCAGGGACTACTAAAGACAGGAGAGATGAGAGCTAGGAAGAAAAAGACCACCATGAGGTTTCCCTCCTCCGATGCAGATTCTTTGTCAGGTTCAGAATCTTACTGATCGAGATCATCGTATTCGGCGTCGGAGTCCGGAAGCACCTCAGATTCTGAGCACACTGTTTCAGAGGAACCACCATCCCGAAAAGAGTTAAGCATCAAGAGAAAGAGTGATCGTGCTATTGTAGGTTCGAATGCACCCTTGAACACAACACAACATAGTGTTGCTGTTGCTGGGTAGGTTCTATTCCGTTTCTGATTTTATTCTAAACCGGTTCTGAATTAATTCTATTTCCGTTTCTGATTTCATTCTGTTTTCGTTTCTGATTTTGTTTTGTTTCCATTTCACTTTTTTTGAAACGTTGTTTTGTTCATAGGTCCTCAGAATTGGAAGATATTCCACTTGCTGTGGCATTTGAGAACCTAAAGAAGAGAAGAAAGCAACAAAGAGAAGAGAGGAACATCAAGCAACGAGTAAGCCAGATAAACGAGGGTCATGAAGTGACACAAGAAGCGGGGAGGTCTGCTTCTGACACAAGGATGTTCGATTCATTTGATACTGTGAGTCTTGGGAGGGATGATAGTGCTAGTGTGATCCCTTCAGGCCCGATTATTGTGCCAACCCAACCATCTCACAAAGAAAAAGAGTTAGTTACTACTTGTTTATCATTTGATGAAGTTTCCGTTTCTGTTTGATTCTAGTTTCCGTTTCTATTTTTGACTGGCCACCTTCGATGAAGCATGTGTTTAAAAATCTACAATTCCGTCTCTATTTTTTGTGATGTTGATTACGTTTCTAATTTTTAATTATCATTCTCGTCAAACAGAGTTTTGCAACCTGTGGTGGAACAGCCTGAAAAAATGCATGATGATGGAGTGGAAGTCGATGGTGCTCTGATGGAGGACCATCCTATAGGGAAGATGTGGTTCACGTGGAAATACAACCTGAAGGTACACATGAGAGTGGACTGGAAGTCCAGGGTGCTGAAGTGCAAGCCCCTCCTATAGGGGAAGATGTTGTCCACGTTGAAATACATCCTGGGTGAACAAATGATGCTGAACCTGTCTTGCTGTAAGTATTGAAGTTCCTTTGCATTCCGTTTCTATTTTCCCTATAATTTCATATTCATTTTATTTAAAGATTCCGTTTCTGTTTTTGGGTCAGGGATATGTAACAACCTGACACACTTTTGGTTTCTAAAGTGGAGGCCCCACCCCAAAAGTGGGTGATGTTGTTCAAGAGGGATTACAACCTGAACAATAACATATAGAAAACACTGAAGACCCAAATGACCTCATTGCATTAGATCCTGAGCCCATAGACATGCAAGGGTAAGTTAGGAAAATCGTTTTTGTATTTTAGATTTATTCACTAAAACCGTTTCTGATCTTATATCTAATTCCGTTTTTGTTTCGTGATCTTGGTGTAACCCTTCGGAAACTCAAGATCCTGAACCATGCTCATTAACTCTAAGACCCTAGTTGCAACCTGAGGCAGCAGACGAGATAATAGCAGATGTGCTCTTGAGCATGAACAAAGAAGGGCCTTCAACACGAGATGAAGATCAGGTTCAGCACACAGGCGATGAAGACCAACCCAAAACCCCAGAGGCTGCCCCTGTAAATTTGGAAGAAAGGTGTTTTTTGTGGGCAACAATGGACAATTATAACCAATTTGAGACAATTTTTCAACTCCGAGGCCCAAATACTCTGGAGGCAATGAGGTATAACTTCATGACCATGGTGCCACAAGCCTATATTGACATGCAGATGGTCAGTCTCGTTTGCCATGTTCTGAATAGAGAGGAGTGGACGAGGTACCAAAGGGATGTATACTGTGTACCTCTAGAGATCTTGGTATTAAAACCGTTTCTATTTGCATCTTAATTCCGTATCTATTTTACTCTCATTTTCGTTTCTCTTCTCAAAACGTTTCTGATTTACATATTAACTTCGTTTCTACTTTTTGTTTTCTTGCAGATTAGGATGTTTAAAACATATGGTGCAAACTACCTTGACAAGAAAACAAAGATGCCATATCTTATGAGTCAACTCAAGGACCAACAGTACATGGAATTGCTTGACAAGGAAAAACTCAAGAAGCATAGCACCGTATGTTCTCTTTTCTACAATTTTAAAAGGTTATAATAAATCCATTTCAAACTAACCTCGTTCCATTGCATATATGCAGTTGTTTGCCCCCGTGCTCTATTCACATCATTGGTGGCTCTATGTCCTAGATGTGCAAAGCAAGGAATTCTATGTCGTAGACTCCGTCTATGGAACTACTCAAAGTCAAGAAAGGAATAGGCTACACAGATTTGCTGTTAGTATTTATTTTTTGACTCTATAATCGTTTCTAGTTTTATAATAAAACTGTTTCTATATCTGTTTCTATATATTTTTCTGATTTTAGTTTTACATGTAAAATCGTTTCTATATTTATTGTAAACTCATTTCTATTTTTTATTGCAGTGTAATGTACTGAACCAACTTCGAGTGTGGGCGGGGGACCCATCTTTACTAAAGAAGCACACAATTGGGCTGCAACTACGGTTTGTTGACCTTCCTAAGCAGCCAAATTCAACCGATTGTGGCGTGTATGTTATGAAACGGATGGAGCTCCTTGATGTAGCAGCGCTATCGGCTGCCCACACTTTCAAAATCCAATACGACATTGAGGAGTGGAATGAAGTAAGTATCAGCTTGATATCTTGTTAAATAATGGAATCAACCAAGCAGCCCATTAACATCTTGCTTGTTTAAAATGTAGGACCAGCTTGATCAATTTAGGAAGGAGATTGTCTCCAAGCTGATTATGAGCAAGGACAACACTTTAAATGTTAATGCAATCAACCAAGCTCTGAATATGACACGGGAGGCGATCACGGAAGCAAGGACAAGGATCGGACGCCAGCCTAAGCCTTTTGCTGCCCTAAAGAGCCCCTATGTTCAAGTTACCACGGCTGAATTGGATAAAAGGCATTGACACTTTGTTATGCTCTTTTGTTCTTGTGTTTGTTGACACTTTTTTATGGTTTATCTTTGCTTAAAACCATTTCTGTTTAGGGAATTAATTGCTAAGTTCCTGTGAAAACAAAAAAATTGATTTAAGTTTGTAATTGGAAACGAATTCTATCATTCACTCAATACACTGCAAACTTAATCACTCCACGAAATAAAGAAGGAAAAGAGAAACGGTTAGGGATGATAAGTCGAAACGGAATTAATAGCATGTGCAAAACGGAAACTATTCCTTACAGCAAACTTAAGCACTTCCATGCAAATTAAGTTAGAAAGGAAAACGGAATTGGGATGCCAAGTAGAGACGAAATAAATAACATATTAGAAACCTTGCTCAATACTGCAAACTTAAGCACTCCATGCAATGTAGTAAAATATAGAAACAGAATCCATTGCTAAAAAGAAACGGAATTTACATCATATCAGAGCTAAAGGAAAGAGAAAGGAAACAAAAATAGAAACGAAATTGCTGAAAAACTAAATAGCTTTTCTCTTCTTCTTAAGTGTTGCACTTCCTATTTTTTTTATCCATATTTGAACCCAATATTTTCTTTGGACGTCCTCTAGATCTAACATGTGGTGGGTTTTGCAAGTTATTGATCTCGCTCAAAGAACCATCTTCGTGTATCATGGTAGGGTTGTCTTTGAGTTTTGCTTTAAATTCTTTCATCTCAGCATCAAATTTATCTAGAACAAGGTGATACTTAGCAGTCAACACTTCAAATTCTGATGCCTCTTCTGCAGACATGTACGACCGCTGTATAATACCGCTGTATCTCTTTGTCCTTGGCTCCAATACTGGTGGATCATAGCTACTCTTTATGCTTGTATGCCTCCTCTTTACTACATCATTTTTACACCACTGTTCCAGTATATATAATGGTGAAATCCTATCCACCCTCTCATAACCCAGCACCATCAACGAGTGACGGCAAACAATACCTCTAGATTTAAACAGTAAGCATTTGCAATTAATTTCGAGCGTTGTGGCATCGTACATAACTTCAAAGGATCTGCTCTTTCTGCTTGAAACCTCTTCCGAAACATCATAAACAACAGTGCATGGATCACGCTCCTTTAATGTTGCCACACAGTTAATCTTTCCTCTAAATTGTGCTTGCACTTCCCTGAATTTTGAAT
>JASCZI010272138.1:10038-23643 GCA_036250425.1 Stylosanthes scabra
TGTGTAAAATTTCTGAAATTGGGCTTCAATTGCTGAATTAGTTGCACATTGAATTATGGTGTAAGAGTCTCGGGCATCAGTTTCCCTCTCTTTCTGTTCTTTATCCCCTAAGCAATTATCGTACTGCTTTGCAAGTTGTATCAAGGAGCTCTTCCGAGTAATGAATTTGTTAAAGAAAGCATGCATGCTCTCACTCCTTTGTGTACTCCTTATCCCAACCCAAAAGTTTATATCAAGAAACATAGGAACCCATAAATAACGATCCTCGTATAGTTCTAATAAAATGCACAAGAAGGAAATTAGCCACAGAAAGTGAAACGGAAATGAAAGAAAAACAGAAACAGAAAAAGCAAGAACAGAGAGAATCCTTACCAGCCAGCCACTTATTCTCACGTAGCCCATATTTTGTAAGAAAGGCTTCCCAATCTCTTTCGAAAATATCTATTGAGAGAGATGACCACACAATCTGGCTCATCTCTTGTTCGATGTCAACGTGGTCCTTGTGTCCATTCATCTTTTGAGGGGCCTTCTTCATAATATGCCAAATACACCATCTGTGGATTGTTGTTGGCATGCATTGTTGAATGGCGATTGGCATCGACGGACATTGGTCGGTAATAATGCCTTTTGGGTGCTTCCCTCCCATGCAATGAAGCCAGCACCCAAAAAGTCATTTGAATGACTCTGTGTCCTCGTTCTTCATTACAACACATCCAAGCAATATGAAGTGGCCATGATGATTCACACCAACAAACGAAGCGAAAGGAAGATCGTACCTGTTTATATTGAAAACAGAAAGTAGAAACGAAATCATCACTAAAATAGAAACGGAATCATGACTAAAATAACATATCAGAAAGTAGAAACGGAATCATGACTAAAATAGAAACGGCATCAGCATCGAAACAGAATTAATAACATATTAGAAAGTAGAAACGGAAAAAGGAATTAAATAGAAACGGAATCAGCATCAAAATGGAAAAACAAAACTGCACACCTGTTTTTATTGTACGTTGTGTCAAACGAGACAAAATCGCTAAAATAATCAAAAGCAGCCCTGCTCCTTGCATCTGCCCAAAACACGTTTTTAATTCTGTTATTGCCATCAAGTACAATCTCATAGAAGAAATCCTTGTTCTGCTCCTTCATTCTATACAAGTAACTTCCAAGCTCATTTGCATCTTCTTCTTCCGACACATTCCGTATCTCCCGTCTGATGTAGTTTCTGATATCTTTTTCAATGAATCCCAGCTCATTGTGACCACCAGCAGCTGTGACAAGCGATTGATATGTTTGATTAGGTCTAATCCCAGATTCATCGTTAATTTCAATAGTGCGACGAACATGCATGCTTATTTCCCTATGCTGAGGCAACATCTGAGACTGATCAGGGCAACATGGATGAGAGTGATGCAGAACAACCTTTGAAATGCACCAACATTTGGTTTTCTTCACTACATGCACATATATCCTTGCAGGACAGTTTGCGCCACACGTGGGATTTGTCTTCTCAACACACGGTATCTCGGAGATCCATTTCCCCTCTCTGTTACATGTAATGAGTTGATTCTTTATTTCCTTTGCCTCCTTGCACCTATTCGTGTTCCTTATCTTAGTTGAAAATCCAACACGTTTAGCATACTCTTTAAAGAAAGCAGCAGCTTCTTCAAGTGTTGCGAAAGTCATTCCAGCCTTTGGAATGTACTCCTCATCGACCTCATCCAAAAACTGCAAAAAAGGGAAAAGTAGAAACGAAATGGAATGCATAACAGATACGGTTTTCAGAGAAAACAAAGATAGAAAAAAACCTACAAAAAATGAAAACAGATATGGAACTGAAAGCAAAAATGAAACGGTTTTTAAATGAAATCAAAAACCCAAATCAAAAATAGTAACAGCCGTGTCTTCTCCAAAACAGAGACGGAATTCGAGGTTTTATAGACACGGAAATGGGAACAAAAAAGAAACGAAATTATTCACACTCAAGGCTGATACACATTCTCATTCAACACATCCTCATTCACCATCTATACAGCGGATATGACGAAAACAATAGACTAATTCAAATCCAAAGAACATCCAAACCCTGAATCCGAAAAAATAATCGAGAAAAACAAATGCAAATCAGATCTAGAGCAACTAGAAAACCTAGATTGAATTTTCCCAATTTACCTGGTCTGTTGAATCAGCTTCGGACGACGACACAGAAACTAACGAGTAATCAAATCCATCCATGGCATCCATACTCACAGAAATGAAAAGGAGTGAGGGAGAAAAAAAGATTGCGACGAACCAGAACTGAATAGCGATTATGAGAGAAAAGAATGGATCATGCGAAATTGGTGGGAGCCGCGAAATTATAGGGATCCTAATTTCGAGTAAACGAACAAAACGGAAAACAAAATGAAACAAATAAATGAGGGGCGTGTGTGAACATTTTGCTTGGTTGAACTTAGTTGTTAAAAAGACTTGTTTGTGTATAATTATTGAAAAAAAAAATGAAAACTTACATTAGCCTCATAACCAACATGAAAAAAAAAAAAAGAAAAATGAGAATGGTTTATAAATAAAGATGAATCTTCCTTGGACCCATTATTCCATCATGATTTGAGTAGATATAGATTAAATAAAAGAGAGGTGACCAGAAAAAATAAAGAAGGAGAAAAAAATTCACAAAGAAGAGAGGGATGAAGAAAACAAAAGAGGTCTAGACGAGATTATGAAGAAAAATATGATAATTTTAAATTTGAAGATAATTTTATTCAAATAAATATTATATAAGTAGTTAAAAAAATATTTAAATCAAAACATTTAAATATGAAGCAGTTACAAAAAATTAGCACATTTTTCTCGTCACGGACCCTCCACAAAACATATGAAGCAAGTAAGGAGTTATAATTTTTTTATTCATATATTATTAAATTAAAATTTCACATCTACATAAATTTGTCTCCTAAAAATTAGCATAATAAATAATTAAAAATTAAAATAAAATAAAATATAACTATTATGACCAATTTATGGATATAAATTTATGTACAAATAGACTTATTCTTCTTTACTATATAATGTAAAAAATTCACTAATAATCTATTTTGCATGCTATAATTGAATTCGTGGGACGGAATAAACTGAAACAAAAAGTCTCTCACACATACCTGACTTAAAGATTTGCACAATAATATTATCTATTATTTTCTTAGTAGAGATTTTCTTCTATTAATCTCATCTACTTCAACTATCCAAACATATATCTAAACATAATTATAGAAGAAATAAAGGAGAATTGAGAAGAAACAAACAAGTTATGAGAAAGACTAGTTTAGTTTACAATATTAATGTCTTCTTAGACTAGATACATAAGATTCTGTATTCCATGCCAGGAATAATAATATATTCACCCTTTTTGTGCTATCCAATGTTCTGATTAGTATGTCAATTATATCAAATAAAAAAAAAAACCGTATCCATCACTTCATATCATAGGATAAGACTTCGAATATATACCGTGCGTAACAGCAGACAAAATTAACCTAAACCTTAATATAAAAGAAATTGAATTAATCCAAATCTTCTTGCATTGTGGATAGAATTTTAGTTCACTCTCATGGAATAATAAAATTAAGAAAATTTAACTTACAAGTTGTTCGTTAAAATAATGGTAATTCGCCAACAAACTTAAGCAATTAAGACAAGAATAGGTATAGATAATTTTTGCGAGGTCTATTAATAATGTGGTTAAAAATTTGATTGTTTACTATTAGTATTAGAAGATGAAAACTGTGGTAAAATATCCATCAAGTTTGGAGAGCATACCATACCAGTATACCACACACTAAGCAAATTAAAGTTGTGAACCTACTCTGGATTAAAAAGACTCGATAGTAGATTAGTAGTAAGTTTCATAAGAAGAAATACATATTTATATCTTACCTAGGGAGTTTGACGTCGTTATTATGGATGTATGGAAGAAAAAGTATAGGTAGCCAATATCTTTTTAACCAATAATCAACTAATAAAAATAGAACATCCGTAACTACTGTTTGTAAAATAATCATAACCTAAGGAAATAGAACATTCATAATTCTTTTAAGAATAGAACATCCGAAACCAAACAATCAACAATAAAAACAGAACATCTGAAACCTAAAGAAATAAAATATCCAAGAACATTCAATTTAAATTGTACTTGAATGATGTTGACTGAATTTTTGTTAATTATAGCATTGTTGTTTATGGAATATTCACGTTAGTGACTATAGATTATAGAACAAGGTTTCCCATAGTCGAAGCAAAAGTAAAGAAAAAAGTGCAATATAATTTGGAAATAATTTTGATTAATTAAAAATGTTTAACTAGGTAGAAATCAACTTTTTCTTAGCCATAATATCAGCCGTCAATTTTTTTAAATAAAAAACTTTTATCATATAAATTATATAAACTTTAAATTTTAAATCCTAGAAAAATAAAAGTTTAAAAATAATTTTATAATTACAAAACTATTTACAAAATAAGAATTAATTCTTTATACTTATTCTATTAAAAAACCATGCACCAAAGTTTGATGTACTAAACTAGTATAATATAATATGATTTTTGTTAACTTGTCTTCTAAAAACACTTGCTAAGTTATAAAAATTGAAATATTTTGCTGCAAATTATTAAAAATATAACTTTTTTATGTTTTTCATAAGTTTAATTTTAATACACTAAAGTGTAAAGAAATTTATACAGTTATTCAACTAAATTTATGAATTTAGATAACTTTTAAAATAATAAATTTAAAATTTAATGATAAATACATAATTAATTGTTTACGCAAAACTCTTGTATACTAGCAGAAAATTTAAAATTTATTTCTAATATATTAAATACATTAAAATCTTTAAATAATGCTCACACTATGTGTGTGGTATAAAAGGTGCCACATATTTATTGTTCATGTGGAAAAAAATAATGCTGAAACACTGTAGTATATGAAAAATTGGCTTTTGAAATGGATCGCACATTTCATAGGTAAACGAAAAATGATGTTTGGAATATTAAAGCAATAATAATAATAATAATAATAATAATAATAATAATAATAATAATAATAATAATAATAATAATAATAATGTTTTTGTAACTTTATTTAAATTATTAATAATAATAATAATAATAATAATTATAATAATAATAATAATACAGAGATCATGAGGGATGATATGGACATGTCGTTGGGGATTCTACTACTACTTGCAGTTGCAAGATTGTTTTAAATAATTTTATTTAAAATTTTATAGAAAAAAGTTATGTTAATCTATATCATTTATTAAAATGAGGCTGCCACCAATCTATTTTTTAAAAAAATTATTCAAAACTTAATTTGAAAAAATAAAAAAAATTCTACTAATCCGTATCATTTAACAAATGATGCTGTATTTAATTCATTACTTGAAAAAAAAAATCAAAGTTTTATAAAATAAAAATAAAAATACTCCTAATTTGGTTTCATTATAATTATCATTTATTTTATTTTTTATTTTTAAAGAATTTACTAATATACAATAAATAGAAATGACATACTAATTTTTTTTTCAACATAAAAGAATAATATGCAGTAAATGCATAGCATATTAATTGAAGTCTAAATTCCAAAATCATAGTTTGCAAGGAAATTTATTATTATTATACATTAGAGTACATGAGTATATTTTATGTATTTTTCATATATATATATATATATATATAATATATATATATATATATATATATATCCTAAGTTACCTAGATACCTATAATTATGGAACTTATGGGAGTATGGTATATGAATTACATGCATAAGCAGCGTGTGGGGCACATTTAATTTAATTATTTAAAATTCAGGAATGTATTGTTTGTTTCTTTCTTTCTTGTTGCCTTATTTGTTAAATATATTATAAGGAAAAACGCCGGCAATACACTAATTCAACCATGACAGGCAAAGAAAATATCTCCATACTAACTAACAAAAATTTTACGAGTGCTGCACAATTTTTTTAGCCAATATATACTTTACAAATTAGTGTGTTTTTATAAAAAGGATAATATAAATAAAAATTGCTATCCTTTGAATTTTTCTTTAAAATTATATATGAGGAACCAAGTTTTTTTTATTTTCCATTTTAGAAATTAAAAGGTTCAAAACTTTTCAATTTTTATACAAATTTAGTGGGTTTTAATGTATTTTCAAAAATATAATGCTACGGAATTAATATTAGAGAGTCATTAAGAAATTAATAAACTTAATTAGAAAAATGGTGAGATTAAAAAAAGAAAATGAGAAGAGAAAAATGACTATTATGGATTACCAATTATGTTAGCTTTATAAATTTTTTCTTTTAGAAATATCTTTTGCGTTGGTTTCAACTTAAATAGTTTTTAAATTTAGAGATGAAAACAAGTTAAATAAGTGAGGGATAATATTAGTGAAGTTCACTATATATTTATAATTAAAAAATTTTTATTGATGAAGATGTGTAAGTCCAGTAAGAACTTCTATCATTATATCTCACATTTGTAGTACTTTGATAACACCTGAGAGTAATAAATTCTCCTCTTTGCCGGAGAGAAGAAGATGATTGAGGATAGTAAAATGTTTCAAAAAAAAAAAAAAATCTAAATCTAATGATAAGATTAATCAAAACCCTTAGCCTAATAACTTTAAATGAACTTTATTTATTCTCCATCTTGCCACTTTTAATTTTTTTTATAAAAAGATTTGATAGTCATAATTTTTTATTTTGGCTTTTTCTGTTTATAGATTAATATTAAATTAAATTAAATGCATATTATTAAATTTTATAAATATAGTAACTTTTATTTATGATGACTACCCATCATTTTCTTTTATAGTAAGTTATATGTACTAGTATTTTATTCGTATATTGCACGGAATTTATATTTTAATTTAAAGTAATAAATTAGATATAGTAATTTGTAAGAAATAATTTATCTATTAAGTAAGTGTTTTATCTATTATAGGAAAAGTCTCATGTCGGTTCGTTGATAAAATTTTTTACCACAATGCTATGTCGCTATCCCTACATTTGAAGTTATTCGTTCTCACCAATAAACCCAAATACGAAATATATGATTTCTCTCTCCCTCTTCCTCCCCTTTCTCTCATTCTCTCTCCATTTCTTTCTCTCACCTTCGCTCTTTCTCTCTCTATTTCCTTATTTATCTTTCTCTCTCTCCCATGATCCCTCACTATCTCTTTCTCTTTGGCCTTCTCTCTCCTTCTATCCCCGTCTTTCTCTCCCACTTTCTTTTCCTCCCCTCTCTTTCTCTTCCTCCAGTTCTTTCTCTCATCCTTGCTCTTTTATTTTTTCTCTATTTATAATAAATAATTTATCAATTAAGTAAGTGTAATGAAAATTTAAATGCATTGAGTCCACAAATATGAAACATGTGATTTTTCTCTCCTTCCTTCATCTCTCTATTTCATTCTCTTTTTATTTCTTTTTTTCACCCTTGCTCTCTCCCTCTCCCTCCCCCACTCCTTTTTTTTCTCTATTTCCTCACCTATTCTCTCTCTCTCTCTCTCCCCGCTCTCTAACTCTCTCTTTTTATCCTTCTCTCTCCTTCTTTTCCCTCTCTTTCTATCTCTTTCCCTCTCCACATCTCTCTATTTCTTTCTCTAACCCTCGTTCTCTCTCCCTATTTTTCTATTTCCGTATCTCTCCCTCTCTCCCCCACACCTTCCCCCTTTCTTTCCATATATTTATCTCCCCTTCTTTCTCCCTCATTTCATCCCCCTTTTTCTTCATTTCCCCCTTTTCTCTTTATTTCTTTATTTTCCCTCGCTCTCTCCATGTTAATCTCCCTTCGTCTCTTATTTTCTTTCTCTATTTTCTTATCTCTTTCTTTCCTTATTTATATCTCTCCCTTACTCCCTCCATCTCTCTTTCTCCCTCTTTCTCCGTCTCTCTTTCCCTCTCTCTCCCCCATCATCTTTCCCTCTCCCTTTCCATTGTTTTCTCTCCCCCTCTCCCTCTCTTTCCCTTACTTTCTTTTTCACACTCCTTCTCTTCCCCTCTTTCTCTCTCTTGCCCTCTCTCTCATCTCTTTTTCTTCTTCTGTATTCATGAATACACAAATTTTCTCGATATAATATATTATTATTATTATTAATTAAAAAAAAACTCAGGCGGACTAGGCCCAACAGCCTACTATCCCACTTATTCATTGATAGACAAAGCATGAAATAATTTTAGAATTTTTTGAATAGGTAGGAATAGGCAATAAAAAAATTAATTATTTTAAAATTACTTCAACAACCGTCTCATATATTTAAAATGTTAATTTTTAAATATGATTAACTTAAAAAATAAATAAACATAAATTTTTATCTAAAATCACTCAACAATCGTATAAATATAAAATTTTATAATTTATTTAAAAAAATCATTTAAAAATTACTTCAACAACCGTATCTAAAATTTAAAATTTTAAATTCAGTTAATTATGCCAATTAAAAATAATTAAAAAATAAATTTTCTAATGACGACATCTAAGCATTTAGCCTCCTAAATTCATTCTCCTATCGCCACATCAGCTATTGAGCTTCCTAATTATATACTATTAAAAAGATTAAGAAGATAAGATAAGATAAGATCAAGATAAAATTAAAATAAAATAATATTAAGATTAAGATAAGATAAAATAAGATTCAACAACAAATAAAATTTCAACTAATTAAATTTTAGATAGTATATAGTGTAACTACAAGCTAAGTATACTAACTGAGTATATTCTAACGATAGTGTCAAGTATTATTGTGTCAACTGATGACAACTATAGTGTATGTTGTCCCAACAGCCAACTCAAACATAGCTGGGACATATTCTAAATTCTAATTAATACTCTATATATTTATTAAGCTAAGTACTCTATGTATGTAAATGAGGTGATTAATTAATTAATAATCATTACATAAATTTGGAGACGTAGTCTTCATGGAATCACGAAGAATTAGTGGTTATTATATGCATGCCTTTCAACAGCAATGACTATACATATATGAGAACCCAAGAAATTAAAATTGTCTCCATTTGAGATAAAAGATTACAAAAAGCTCAAAATCAACCATTTTTATTTATATAGGCAAGTAATTTTAGTCAGGATATATATTTTGCTGGTATATTTTGGCCTTCTTTTTTACATTAGCATATTTTTTTTTTTGTAGTTAGTAAATGATCAAATTTCATAGGTTAAATCATTCACTAATTAGATTACTTATTTAAATAAATCATTCTTATTAATAATATTAGTATATGACAATATTGATGATTAACGTTTTATTTTATTTTTGCATAAATTAAGTAAAAAAAAAAAGTGATAGATGACTTTTATATATATACACTGTATTTATTAGAAAGGTGAAAACTCACGTATAGTTGTCTTCACGTGAAAATATAATTGAATATCAATAATTTGACACACTTAGCTAAATTGCTATGGAATAATTCTCAGCTATCAAATTCATAACTTCAATTTGAGGTTCACTCATTTAAAAAATGGAAAAAAAATAAAAAAGAGCTTTCTCTATTGACGGTAACTTAGTTTATATACATCTATATGTCCTAACCAACTCTCATATATAAAGTGGAATTGTCTGTTACAAATAACAGTACACTTAAGAGACAAGCAAATAACTAATACCTAATTAATAATTAACTAACTAACCAACTTTACAGTGGCGTTACTCAACTAATTACAACGAATCTAAAACTAACTAGCTATAACATACAGACTCTAAATCAAAACACTATATGGTTGTACATTCTAATTTCTAAGTACGTGAAGTGTTACTTGAATGCGTTTAACTTTACAGTTATAAATTTTTATCTACATGTATTCCTATGCATAGATAAAACACAAGGTTCAAATGTTTCAAACTCTTTTATACATTGTTTTTAACCTATTCGGCGCACTTGGAATACTTTTCCTCTGTTTCAAGTTAAACTTGGAATTTAATTATTGAAGGTTTAGATTTTTGTTATTGGCACCCGGCAGCATCAAAGGTTGTAAATTTGTAATGACAACAAGCTACAAACTATAGAGTTGATCATATATGTCTCCACAAGAGAATTATATACAATAACCATATTGTTAATATTATTTTATTGATAGTATTCATTTTTATACAATCATTTTTACTTGAAATTCTATAAAAATTACTGCAAAATATTTTTTCAAAAGAAATTTATTATTATTAATACTAGTTTACATTCTAATATACCTGAACTTCAACTGAGGTATAGGATGCCGAATTTGAAGACACTATGCTCAACTCTGTCTTCAAATATCCTTCAGTATACTATTTTGAGGGTACCTACCAAACACACTCCTATATTTAAATTAGTATATATCCGGTTAGTGTTTTTAAAATTCTATAGAGGATAAAACGCCTACATCTTCTTTCAATTCTTATACGATCTTAGAACAATTTTAATAAGGGAATATGTTACTTTCAAACTCTACAATTGTTATGGCATAACTTGACTTTGATTAGCATATAATGCATGTGTCATTTGTAAACTTAAATAAAAATAACCATAGGCCATTTCTGGAATGTTAGTCCGAGTTATAACGAATGGGTCCGTCTACAATAATAATATCAATATAATTCTCTTAGAAAAAAATTATTTCATATATATTAATAAATAAGAATATATTAATTCTTATATAACAGCGATACAAAATTTAATATTAGAGAGTTTTAGAGAGTCAATAATTAAGTTATTATTTAAAATAAAAAAAAATTATCATCCGAAATTAAAAAAAACGTTATCATCTAAACAGAATAAAAGTAATCACTTACAAAATATATGAATTATTATCTGTAACTCATCTATTATCATCATCAAGTATATTGACTTCCAAATATATTGATTTCAAGACTTTCTATTCTTATATATGATTAATTCTAATGCAGTAATTATGAAATTCATATATTTGGACTATTTTTTATATATGCTTCTTTATTTTATTTGACTCTTTTTTCTAGATTTTTATTTTTTTATCAATTGCTTTTTGTATACTTAAGTAGGAAATATACAGCATAAGTAAACAAAAAAAGTTCATAGAACATTCTTTGTTTTTTTTTTTGGGATAGGGATATTAGAACATTATTTCTAATTTTTAATCAAGTCTTTTTTGGATTTTTGTAAAAAGAACAATTCAAATGAACTCCTTTTCAAACCATGTATAGTAGAGAACAATTTATCAAAATTATTCAATACAAATATAAAATAGTATGAATATAAAATTTTTTTTTATAATACAAATTTCACCTCTTACATTTTATAAAAATTAAAATAATATAAATATATCCTCAAATATTTATAATAAAACTCATATCTTTATCTTCAAGGCCTCCCCAATAATAATTAATTGAAGCAAAAGAAAGAATCTTTCCATCACTCTTAGCTTGTCCTCCGATAGTATCAATAATGCATCATAACCTTCCCTCTCTCCAGAAATTTTCTCATCCACCACTACTATGGTACTATGTTCTCCGTAGCATCCTCCATAACCAGCACCATTACCAATTCCATGGCCTGATAGCCATATCTAACAATCATGATGATATCACATGCATACCCATTATCCATCTCCGATCCATATGCACGCATGAATAATTGAACCCCTATAGCTTCATATTTCGTGAGGATTAATTACTAATAATTTTCTGTTAATATATTGGATGGTTTGCACTGCATCGACCAATCTATTTGCTGTATATACCCCGATCACCCAATATAGGACAAGCAGAATGGGACAAAAACCCACACCATAATTTATTACCGAAACACATAACCAATTAAACATAATAGCCGAATGCAAAGTTCCAAAAAACTCGGAAAATTAATGATGCTTCCTTTTTAATTCTTATTGATCTATGTACATGTACTATCTCAACAAGACACGCATGGTACTATATATATTGCTACAATATATAATTTATTCTCGTTATCATAATATAGATGCTCCTGGCTCTCTAACTTATTCATGTATCTATGCATAGATACATAGTCTTTAACGCCAACAATGAAATGAACACATCCTCAATTTTCTATAAATACAGACATCAATTGCAATATGGTTCTTTCAAGAGCGTCGTTGAAAATCTTTAGAAAAACAAATAAAAAAACGAGTTCTTTTGAGATATGTCTCCTGCTCCTGCTTATAGAGGCTGTGGCTTGAAGCGCGACTTCATCAGCGATGAAATAATAAGCCCTATATCATCAATGCAAGATCCTAATTCTTGCATAATCTTCTATTCATGTCCCAACCTATCCGACTTGGATGATACTCTTTCTTTGACTTCTTTCCCCTCCACCACCATCAAAGACCGTTTTACCCCCGAAGAGAAAAGAATCTTGGAAAACACTTCTTTCTTAAATTGGACTACCTCCTCTTCTTCTTCTTCTGAATTATTATTAGAAACCTCGTCACAAACTAAAAGGCTAAAAAGAACCACAAGCTTCCCAGTTTCTCTAGAAAACCTTTCAATAACCCCGCTCTACGCCTTCAACTACAATAAAAATAAAAATGGCAATCAAACCAATCACATCAGAGATCACATAAGAAGTTGTTCGCAGGTCTACCGTGCTGCTGAAGCAGTTGAAGAGGCGGCGCAAGAAATCATTAACTCCGAAGGCGGCTCCGCTGCCGAGGAGGAAGACGGCTGCGATGGAATGAGGCTTGTTCAACTGCTAATCTCTTGCGCCGAAGCCGTGGCGTGTCGCGACAAATCTCACGCTTCGATACTTCTATCAGATCTTAAGTCTAGCGCCTTGGTTTTCGGCTCTTCGTTCCAGCGAGTAGCCTCCTGCTACGTGCAGGGCTTGTCCGAGCGATTATCTTCGATTCAGCCGTGTCTTGGTCCGGTGCCGGCGACGCAACCTATGATGAACATAATGGACGCCGCGTCGGAGAAGATGGAAGAAGCTTTCAGGCTGGTGTATGAGATTTGTCCACATATTCGGTTCGGACATTTCGTGGCGAATTCCGCGATAGTGGAAGCCTTTGAGGGTGAGAGTTTCGTCCACGTGGTAGACCTCGGCATGAGCCTGGGCCTACCACATGGTCATCAATGGCGGGGCCTGATCCAGTCCCTGGCCAACCGCGCCGGAGCCCGCGTCCGCAGGCTCCGGATAACCGCGGTTGGCCTCTGTATTGGCAGGCTCCGCGTCATTGGTGATGAACTCTCAGTTTACGCGAATAACATGGGAATCAACTTTGAATTCTCCGTTGTGCAGAAGAATCTAGAGAATCTGAAGCCTGATGATGTGAAAAAGGAAGAGGATGAGGTTCTTGTGGTGAATAGCATCCTGCAGCTGCATTGTGTTGTTAAAGAAAGCCGTGGAGCATTGAACTCTGTGCTTCAGATGATTCACAGGCTTTCACCGAAGGTTTTGGTTATGGTGGAGCAGGATTCGAGTCACAACGGACCGTTTTTTCTTGGAAGGTTTATGGAATCATTGCACTACTACTCTGCAATATTTGATTCGCTTGATGTGATGCTGCCAAAGTATGATACGAAGAGGGCGAAGATGGAGCAGTTTTACTTTG